>JAMPIV010021113.1:0-140168 GCA_024509875.1 Oreohelix idahoensis | reverse complement strand
TGCAATTGGGGGTGGTCGACCCCCACCGTTTGTGGTGTTTAGATGTAAATAGTTCCTGTTACTATTTGGCCATTCCCATGACGTTTACTTACTTCTCTCCGAACCCTATCTGTTCAGCTGGAGCATTACAGGCTTTACTCACAGTTTGCCTCACACTGAACTACAACACATATATTAATATGCAGGCATAAAAATCAACAATTCACATTCAATTTTTTTCATTAAAAGATACTGAATGTGAATACATGGTTCAAGTGCTTACCACAATTCATACGAATAACACAGATACGTTGATTAGCAATGAATTCTGGCACAAACTGGCACAAATTCCCATCTGCTTATGTTCCAGGATTTTATTTTAGCAAAAATATGAGCTGGCTTCAACGCACAACTGATGCATTTTATCAATTGAACTCATTTTAAACAAGTGGTTTCGAACTAACGCTCCCAAGTGTGTATATCAGCGAGACTGGCCAATGAGCCAGTTTCGACAAGTGTTTGAAAAAATGTTACCTTTCCCCGTCCCCCCTAACAACGAAAGATAGTATTTATAGCCCGACCAATCGTGGTTAGTCTTTCATTTGTTGCGCTCCAATCAATTTGGAGTTTACATGGTAGGCTATTTCTGTAACGTAAATTTTTTTCAAACGCGTTAAAAAAAAATCTTATGAGCAGAAATGATTTTATGCTGTCAGGCACCCCCAATATTTTATTTTGGGTATAATTTATTAATTCCTGGACTATTTGCGTAACCGTTTTACATATTTAATTTGTCAGCAAACCCTAAGGAACCCAAAAATTAATATTTTTAAAGGTGCTAGGCCCCCCTACGTGGCTGCGTTCAAAGATATGCCATTTTCTTCTACCTCCTGTTTGGAAGATGTGCTGTCTGGGTACTGTTATGTGTTCAAACGTAAACCCATCTATTGTTATCTTTTCTAATAAGAGTTTGTTATGATTTATAAACCTAACTCTGGGGGAAGGGTAGTGTATTTTATCACTGTCGTCGCGTCTGAAAAAAAAAAAAAGTTAGTGCTTGTTAAGCCTTTACACGCGTGATGAAGTAGTAGCATTTGTACTCAGGCGCGGCGAAGTGTGTCTAGTGTTACTGCTACTTTCTGCCTCTCACCTTCTCCGCTTTATCCTTTTAGTCCCATCCTGTTCGTTCGTTTTGGTAGGTAATCGTAGATGTAGAAAAAGCACATGAAGGAATTATTTTAAAATTGTAGGGTCATTACGCGAGGGCTCTCAAATGTTCTTTTCCAAGAACATTACAGCACTCATTGTTTCGACCATTGAAGAGGGGGTGATGGTTGGTTATATAAATCTACTGTAAAAGCTATTACTATTCAACGTGAAAGCGTTTACATTTTGTCCAGGAACGAAAGAAGAAAACAAGGGGGGATTTCATGAGTACATTCCTTTGTGATTGCAACACTGTTCATTTTTACAGGTGCCTCTTGCTATCTCTTCTTTATTTTTTATGTACCTTTATTAGGCCTTTATATTTTTAACCTTAGATTAATTTATATATGTGGATTAGAATATTTCATGACAACATTACGTTCATTTAAGTATGTCGAAGGGTTAGACATTTTTCTTGACATTTAGTAATGCTAGCAAGGGTAGACTAGACATTACAGACAATTTAGTACTGTCGACACGATTGGATAGCATTTCTGGACTATTAATAATGTCAAAGGTAGATTATTACGGACTATTTAGTTATATGTCGAAGGTAGAGGCGTTACGATCATTTAGTTATTGTCCTATTGAGGTAGTACATTACGGACAGTTAGTTAATGTTAGAAGGTAGACATTACGGACATTTTGTAATGTCGAAGACTAGATATTATCGGAGAGATTTGAGTAATGTCATTTGGTAGACACTTACGCGGAACATTAGTAAATAATTTATAAAGCGTAGTTATTTAACACACTTCGCACAATCAAGAGGAAACAGATGGTGATGAATGATGACAATAAAGATTGGAAGAACTGAAGGCAGACATCCTGGAGGAAAATTTCAAAGATGGGCGAAAGCAGCCAGGGCATGATGGATATAACACTCCAGAAATGGTTAAGTACGATGGGAAGCATCAGGCGACCTATTAGCTCTTAAAGGGGTCTACTAGTGCAGCGTGCGTGAAACAGAAGACCCATACCAAAGGCAGTTGGGAGAGTTTGCCAGTGCCGTATCAGTGAACAGCCTATATGTTATCAAAAATAGTGTGACTAATCGACAGTGTGAAAAAACTATAAGAGGGGGTTGCTTTAATCCCTTCTCAGTGGGTCCCTTGGTTAAAATTGTACTCTAGAAATCTCTAGAAGCAAGAGACTGACTCGACGCCATAGCTGATAGCCAACAATTGGATGAGGTCCAATTGCGAATTTCGAGCTCAAACCGAAACCACCGTACTCAAGACCTAATCTGACACCACTCAGAGACAGCTGAGTGAAATATCAAAAAAAAAAAAAAAAAGAAAATGAAAAGGCCCATGAGTATCAAGAGTGAGATGCATCTTTGTTTCATAGATCTGGAAAAAGGCCGTTATGACAGGGCGTCCCCTGGAGCAAACTATTTGGCGGGGAATCTGTTTGGCAGATGGAGAGAATGATTCCAGCAAGACCCATCTGATTCATGCTATAACAGTTAGCTGATCTACAAGTCTTGCAGAGAATAATTAATGTGAGCACGAGCAAAACCATAGTGTGTCAGAAGAGTTTCAGGACCATCACTACCTGGTTTGTAAGACAAGGTGATATCCTAATCTGTCACCTTTACTTCTTCATTTACTCATTATGGACACGATGTCATCAAGGGCATGTAAGGAGAGAAACAAGAAAGTATTCTGAGTGGGGGAGAGACTATAGAATGAAGAGAATTGAGACAGGTCTATAAGTATTCAAGAGCTGGCATTTGCCTGAATGATGTTGTACCTGAGATTGCTAAATCAGAGGCACATCTCCAATCCAACCTGCAAGTCTGGAAGGAAGAGCTGGAGGTAAGAGAAAGAAGAGAGGGATGGTCATAAGCCAGCAAGCTTCTTAAAAAATCAAAAATCCTATGGTGATGAGATCACGAGAAGAAAGAGAAGGGGAAGACAAAGCAGATTATAAGGCTGGGAGAACAGTTCCTGGAGCAGAGAGTGATCGTACTCAGACTTAGAGAAATTAACCTCGGAGAGATATTATAGACCGAAAGAGAGGGCCAATCAAAGAAAGAGTTGGCCTCACTCGAAGAAAAAGACAGCATGACTGGAGACTTTAAGGTCAGGCCATAAATCGAGGATTTCCTTCAGCAAAGGAGAGAGACGGTAAGTAAGATGAGAATCGGAAGATGGCTAGTTATACCGCTCCACTTTATGTCCCAGGGTCTGAGGAACATAAATGAGTATGCTAGAGTCAAATGTGCAACTGACTAGAGACAAACTCATTAATAGAGCCAGGATCACCTGAAGAACCTCAGTGAAATGAGGTATCTTGTAGGAAGGTCAGTTGAAAGTAATATAACAAGAAGTAGACATGAAGCGTCCGATCTGAACAAGACAATATGTCAAGTGGGTGAGGCTCTAAAAATGCCCCAGACTTCTGTGCAGAGACCATGATGGAACCAGTGTCCCAGTACTGAAAGATGGTTTTGGACCATTGTCTGATCAGGAATGGGAGAAGATTCTAAGCTACCGAACGAATCGAGAGCATTGGCGAAAAGACAAAGTAGCCAGGGATCTAACTAGACCCCTAGGACAGACCCAGAGTCCGCTGGGGCCGAGCGAACAAGACATTTAAAGGAGCAGAAATCTGATTGAAAGGACTCTCCCGAGGAATGAGATAGAGAACCAGGGCCTAGCGAAAGGAATTGACCCAGCAACTGATAGTGATAGTCTGGGCGCCTCTCGCCCTTCGTCCAGAATCCTCTGTTACAACCTCACGTATAAGAAGTGGGGAACGACTAAGTAAGTAAGAAGGGTACGTTGGTTAGTAATGTCGAAGCGTAAATATAAGGTCATTTAGTAATGTCGAAGGTAGGTATATTATGGACTTTAGTGTATTGCCAAAGTGCAGACACTTGACAGGACCATGTTGTAATGTAGAAAGCTAGACTCATTCGGACCATGTTATATTGTCGAACAGTAGACAGATTACGGACATTTAGGTAAAGCGAATAACGTCGAGTTAGTGTGACATTTAGTAATGTAGAAGTTAAGACATTACGCGACATTTAGTAACTGTAGAAGGTAGAAATTTAGGACCTTTAGTAATGTAGAAGCGAAGACTCATTACGAACATTTCGTAATGTAGAAGGTAGGCATTAACAAAGTCATTTAGTAATGATAGACAAGGTAGACATTAGGGACATTTAGTAAGTCGATATTTAGATTTCGCGACATTGGATAATGTAGGATATGTTAGAAATTACAAGAACATTTAGTAATTTGAAGATAGACATTTAGTAATAGTAAACGTAGATATTCACAAGACATGTTCAGTAATGTCTGAAGGGTACACATTACGGACATTTAAGTAATTTAGGAAAAGGTAGACATTTGCAGAAGACAGTTAGTCAATGTAGTAAGGTAGACATTACGCGACATTTAGTAATGTAGAAGGTATGACAATTACGACATTTAGTATGTTGTTGGAATAGAACATTACGAACATTTAGTAAAGTAGAAGGTAGTTATTCGGACATTTAGTAATGCCGGAAGGTAGATATTACGGACCATTTAACGTATGTCGAGGTTTAACTTCCTTGTCCAGCTCTGACTGATATAAGGTGTCACGTATATATTGCCCTTTAATCTGGGAGATTAGCTTCTGTTTTCTTTCTTTTCATTTCCTTTCTCTTTCGATATTAGGTATTTACGTGTTTAGCAGTCCCATTATCTGCTGTATCCAGTCTTGGCTCTTTCTTTCCTGCGAAATCCAAAGCGATGACATTGACTGCGTTTCCTTGTACATTGTGTTGAGTGAGGGGATGGTGTGAAATCTGTCTGGTCAACATATCAGTCTCAGTTCTTTCCTTGGCTTTGATTATATGCATGCATGTGTCCTTCTCTTTACGTCGGACCCCCGAAAGCGTTTTCTTGCGTGAGGGTGATCCTTCAGTATTCGTGATGTTGTTTCTTTTCTGTTTGACTGCAATCTGCGTCAAGCAGCCTCATGCAGTTTTCACTTTCAGTCTTGCTACTTACTAGGATGATGTTTTTTTATATCATGCTTCCACACATAGACTGCCCGCTTTCTTACTTGTCACGTCTAGCATTGATCATTTATGTGATCTATCTGGTTGTCCCCTGGGGGTCCCTTTTTTGTCTCGTCCGTTTTGGTGATTCCTTGTTAACTTTGTGCACTTCTTGTACCAGTGGAAAAAGTTATTCCTCCAATGACCAGGTTGTTAATACCTGCAGAAGCACTTATTAATTTGTCCCATTATCATTTGCTGTTCACTGCCGCATTTCCCCATTACTCTTTCGTTATAATTTTGTGTGCTCTCACTTTCGCATTTAGCCAAGTCTCCTATTACTATAATGAAGATTCGATAACTGCGGGATGTAGTTTTCCATTCTTTTCAAACCCGTAGTCCCTAACAAAAAGCGACATTTCTGGTGATTGATTCCTCGCACGGACAATGCAGAAGGACCCTTGGCGAAGCAAGCTGAGAAAGAAAAAGCACATTATACAAAATAACTAAAGTCAATCAGTGGAAACGATGGTTGCAACAATATTACATAGTAAGAGATAAGCACGGAAATATCATCACCACGACAGCTAGAGGGGACTGGAAACCAGTATGGCCAGAGCATTTTAGAGAAACTCTAATAAGGAACCACAGAGACAGCATTGTATGTTCCTGAAGGCTGAAAATGTATTCTAGATGTTAATACAGACGATCCCCCACGAAAAAGAAATCATCACAGCAATCATAAGGGTTTAAAGAAATGGAAAGCTCTGGTCATGATAACTTAAATGCCCAGAGCTATTAAGACAGACTCAGCAGCTAGCAGCATAACTATTAGAACCACTATAGTGCCACAAGTCTGGAAAACAGGGACAACACCATAGAGATGGATGTGAGAAGGAATAATTGCCAAATTTTGGCCCAAGAAGGAAGATCATTTGCAGACTGCTGTCGCTGAAATATTTCTAATCCACATATATAAATTATTCAGGTAAATATAACAGCTTAAATAATACATATTAATAAAGAAAGCGAAGAAGAATGGTTAGTAAGAACTAGTGACTCGTCCACAATGACTGTACTCGAAATCCCCCTTGTTTTTCTGCTTCGTCTTGCAAATTGCGTAACGCTTTCAATCACTTGATAGTAAAAGAAAAAAACCTCTACTTGTATTATTACGCCCGACTCTTCTTCAATGGAAACGGTGTGCTTGTATTTCTTGCGAAAAACTATTTGAGATACGCCAAGCTGAACATATGCGACCTAATTGATTTTCTAATATTCATGACAGTATTCTTTCCACTATTTATAGCATCCTGGCGGTAACTAAAGACAGATACACGCAGGATAGAGACTGACAGGCGAGATAGGCAGAAAGCACTGAACTGCAGAGCATAAATCTAAACCGAAGCGCGCTATCGAGACAGGCTATTAATAGCCACCCCAACAAGCCGTTTATAACGCTCGAGTACACACCATTCACTACTAATCACGCGCGTGGTAAGTCGCCACATGCACTAACTTATTTGTTCAAATCTGACAGTGACATAAATTCACTCTACCCTGGTCCCAGACAGTTAGGAGTTTTTTTTAAATCCTGAATAAACTGCTTATTTTGTTAGTAAAAGATGACAATTAGATGGGCTTTACGTTTGAAAACACATTACACAGTACCCAGACAGCACACAAGACCACTTCGAAACAGGAGGTAGAGAAGAAAATTGCATATTTTATGTTGAACGCAGCCACTCATAGCTTCACACTTAGCTCTATTAAAAATATCCATATATTTGGCGGTTCACATGTAGGGGTTTGGCTGCTGCACAAAAGAAGATATGTAACAACCGTTACGCAAATAGTCTAGGAATTAAAAAAACAAGTTCACTATGATCCCAACCAAAATCTAAATAAAAAAGAATGGTGGATGCCCCAAAGTCCAGCAATGAAAATATAAAAACACCAAAATCAGCACCGCTCAAACTGCACCTAAAATTTTTTTAACTAATATCACGACCATTTGAATAGAAAACAAAAAACATTGCTTACGGAAATACGGCGAGAAAATCAGACACATACCAATACACACTGTAAAAACAACCATCCAAAAAATATGATTGGAAGAGCGCTGAAAACGTCAACAAATATAGAGACATAAAACACGATTGAGTCGGACTCAATAAATAAAATATAAATCCTAAACTCTTGGTTGCTCGTAGGATTTGGGAGACGTAGGCACGAATCAAAATTTTTCAAATCCCCACACAATCCCATGTCGAAACGTTGGCTCTCCCCATTGTGCCAGCAAACTCAAAATACCTGGCTGCGCTGAAAATATAACCTACCTTAGGATAGCTGTTAAGTTTCGAGAAACCCAAAGTTACGATTAAGAGGATTCAAATACAAATAATGCTTGATAAAAAGCAACAGTGCGTATGAAGCCAGCCACATTTTTTTTTGCAATTGTTTTTTTAGTTGCTAAGAATTACAAAAAAGTAAAAAGAGCCTGTGAGAACATAGGGAGGCAGTGGGTGAGAGTAAATGGGAAATTTGGGTGCCGAGTAAATGTACAATTTGGTAGCCAGAAAAAAACATGTGCTCAATTCAACGACACCATATCTGTCTGTTTGTTTCTTTCTATGGAATTGTGGTCAAGCTTGAAACATTTCAGTATCTAATCTTTTATAAATAAAAAATTAAATGAAAATTTGGATGTTAATATGTTACTTAATATATTTAGCCAATAATATATACATGTTGATCACTAAACCACCGTCTCCCCCCTCCATCAATACCCTCCACACCCCGATTCCTCCCTCAATCCTCCACTCCTTAGCTGACCTGTTGGCGTGTCTGAGGAAAAGTAACACCACGCATGGAGAATGGTGCTCAAAAACCAGTACACTGAACACCAAGATGAGTTGACTACAGAAAGAAATACATGCTGGAAGTGCTGAGGCGGCGTCCGCATTTCGTCAGTAACCATTAAGCCGAGGTTAATACTGCGTGATAATACAGTAATTTCAGATGAAGCTTGACAGTTGGCCTAACCGCTCTGAACCATCAAATGGTTGTGCGATGTATTGTGCTCAAGTGTAAAAATAGAGTAGTATAATTAGGTTACTGAAGTCAAGAAGGTACATCCTGTTCTTGTTTTCAGGGACCGGAGGTCTTCTGAATGGTTATTGAAGCAGCTACCTGGGTCATGAGCGCTTTGGCTGAATCCAGAGAGTCGGACAGCATACTCCTTGGTCTCATTTTAGCTATCGCAGTGAGGTGTCACCAGAGCAACAGGGGGAAGAATCGTCAGCAGTAGGGTTCTTTTCCTGCCGCCATCACGACAAATTAAGCTGAATGAGGCCCGAGCCTGAGCTCAAAATATATGTACCCCCATCATTGTAAAATACACATATGCTAACATCAAACTTAAGACAGGCGTGAAAGTAAAAATTGTTTTAAAATATCCAGGAACTGAGAACACTCTCTCAATTTCTAGTTCCAAATAAAGACAAACTTATTGTATGTCATGATGACAAATACCAACAGAGCTCTTGAAAACAAAACAAAAACCAGCTATTTAACCTCATATTACTACTACACAACTGACACAACATAGGCGATACTTTTTTAATAATATATATCACTACAATCTATTCAAATTGATAAATTCTGGTACATATAACTTGGTAATTAAAAATCTGATTGTGATTCCCTAGGTTCCCTTTTGTAATTTGAATCATGACACACATATTCATTCATGGACAGCAATGAATTACATATTGTTATTTGAAAAGTTATCAGTGACGTCCCTTTTAAGACCTATCCTGTGTAGAGTGTTTTTATGTAATGATGAGTGGTCACAAGTGTTGTCAAGTCGTTAAATGTAGTGTGAATAAATTCCAATTGTTTTATCTGTACTGTTGAATGCCCCCCCCCCCCCCCCCCCCCCCCCCCCTCCCCCATCCTCATGCTTGTTATGACTTACACGTCATCATACACATAAACCTCTAGACTCTAATTAAACGTACCCATAGTTCATCACACTATTTCCAGAATAATTCCTGACTGCAGATATATATATTTGTTGGCTCAGGCAAGTAGGTAAGGTTATCTAATATAATACACTAGCTCTTATTAGATACTAGATAATCACTTCACAGCTGATCTCAGTCAGTACACCTAAGTCCCCCTATTAAATATTTATAACATCCCACATTCACCACAACTGCCATAATTGGAGAGGAATAACTCTTCTCTCAGTTCCCAGCAAAATACTAGGCAGGATAATAAATATACAGAGGAATTCTCAAAAGAAGTAGACCCAAAACTGAGGAAAGAAACAAGCGGAGTTTTTAGAAAGAACCTGAAAATGTAATAGGATCACTATATGTTACCCTCAGGAACATTATAGAGCAGTGATCAGATAGAGCCAAAGTACTGCTCGATACATATAATTTCGTTCTGGTTTGAAAAGCGCTTTTGACAAGTATACATAGGGACAGTTTATGGAAATACTGAGGGGCTTATGGGAATTCCAAGCTGCGCATGTGTGTCTGATCAGTTCATAAGAAGCCTTTATGACTCTCCAGGTACTTTGAGTCTACGGGCCTTGGTGTGTATAGCATTGGGGATCTCAGACACTGAGAGCAGAACATTGTGTTAAACCTGCTGAGTGAAGACCAGGAGCTCAGACAAGGATGGCAATATCAACACTCTATTTATAACAGTCTTAGACTGGGTGATGCCGCCAGACAACTAGGGGCAATCCAAGATAAGAAGGAATAAAAATGGACATATTTTCTATACTTGGAAGATCTGGAAATATGCAGATGACATTTAGCACTGCCCTTGCACAATTCACATCACACATCCAGGGCAAAAACAACGGATTTAGGCTTTAATACAGTATAGCCAGCAGGTGGGCCGTTGATACATCACCTTAAAGAAGACACGAGGTCATTGTGCGCCACATTAATTCTTTTGTATGGGGATTGTGTGACGCTCGGAGCATTACTTCTGTGAAGGCAGTACAATTCTCACATCCTGTCATGTCTATTTAATATGATATAATAATATATATTTGTTATTTATTGATGTGCTACGAAAATGCTATTCCTTTGTAAAGCTAGATAAATCCATGATTGGTTTATACTTTTTGATTATGTGGATGATCTCCCTTGAATATTGATTGTAGCGTTTTGATGAATATGGAATCTTATGTCATTTCTCATTTGTTACGGGCCAGAAAAAGTTTAATTTTGCTTAGAATGTTTATGGCGCTGAGAATTCAATATGTCTTTTCTTGGCTATGTGCAAGAAGATTTTTTTTTCCAAATCTTATATGTGTATATTCTACGTCATGCCTTAAGGTAGACTTATTATTCTTAGGATGGCCGAACTTCTGGGGGCAGGTATTCGTTATCCTACGGAGGGGTAGTTGAGTCTGACGAAGCCGGCCTTGCCCATATGGCGTGTGGTGGTGTTTTTTTGCCGTTCCTGGGCGTCCTTTTATAGGGTGAAAAATGAATCTGTGAATGATCTTTAGAAGGTAGATTGTGTCTCTCGCGAAGATTTCGTAATTGTCAAGAGAATTATCCTCATCGTACTTTATCTGTGGTATTCGGGACTCCAGGGTAATACCAGACCCTTCTTTGATGCATCTCGATTTTGGTTTAGACTTAGATGGACATCGTATTTCGAGCGCATCGTCGGTCATTTATATACTACACAGTTAAAGATGAACAGGTTTTCCAACAGTAGCTATATGTCTTCATGAGCGCTACCTTATTATGTACATGTTGAGAACTCGTAGGAAACTCTATGAAATTATTGATATTCAAATTAGTAGAAATTAACTTTGGCTTATCATTATCCTTCTTCTGTCGATGTGATGTGAGCCAAAACCTCAGGTAGGTAGCCATCTTGTATTTCTTGTCATCGTTATAAGGATCACTGTCAAGAGAACAGTATATCAAACATCTATTATCGGACTGTGATATGTGAGATCTCATTAAGATGCAAAACCCCTATCGTCGGTTTTAACTTTGTTTCTTAAATATTTGATATACTGCTGGCTGGAGTGAAGTTTTATAGAGAATCTAGCCAAGCGAAAAGGTTCGTCAGTGAATTTCTTTTATATTTGTTATACACACCCACACCCACTGATGCGTTCAAGTCAGTTGGGACATATGGCAATAGTTCGCTGCCGAGAACTTTTGAATGATCTTCCTTATATTCGCCCATCATATTTGATCACATGCTGCATTTGTAATATATCCTCCTACTATTTGAAAAATAACAAAAATTACTGAACTCCCTCCCCACCTGGACAAATTTTTGAATAAATTTCTATTCTGCTTTTGTCCCCATTAGTGTCCGCCCGGTAAGAAATTTTAATTTACGGTTATTTAAACTGGTTACAGCTGTCTGCCCATTGCGAGGAATGTTGATCGCCAAAATAATTGTATCAGGAGTGGAGATTGAGTTGGCTGTTAGATGGCAATTGAATCCAATAATAAAATTCAATCGCCATTTTTTAGTGTGTAATCTCCCAAATGTTTCTCCTTTGATATATGAGACTCCATAAGTGTATAACCCTGCGTCGATGTCGAGTTGAACATCAATATGGTAAGATTTTGATACCTGCAGCAACCATCTATTAACCACTAAGTTTGAAATCTCTATAGTTGATCCGAAATCAATAGTTTACAGTCCAAGACTACGTGGGATAACTTTGGTATCTCCTTCTACTAAAGTTCATTTTGATGTTCCTACCCTCAGCCCATAAATCTAGTAAGAAACAGTGTAGATTATCTCCTAAATCCAACTCCTACTTGGCCCTGAGATGTTTATAGCGCCCTATCTCCAGGGCGTTAGCATAGTGTCCCCCCAGACGGCGGAGCCCATTTAGCCAATGACTATCATGAGAGGTTGGGAATGAACAAAGACTTGAAGATAGGAACAGGACAATATTAGTATGAAAGGAGGATTTTTCAGTCCTCGCCTTGAAGGGTAGAAGTGGTACAAGCCACCAATAATTAGAGTAGGATTATGTTTTGAGGTATGTGGGTGCTTGATGATCAGGAAGCTTCTCTGCTCACGCATGTGATCTCTAGAAGTTGACAGCTGGCAGGACTATGTCAGACTCAACTATCTGTAGTCTTTTCTCGTGATCACATGATTATGCCGTAATGCAGCCTACTCCTAACCCTTTGGGAGATAAAGTTGTAATGGGTTTCAGCAACTCCCCCGGTGATGGAGAGGATGAGGAATGAAAACAAGTTATCTGCTATGGACGGAGTCCGGACAGGTTCCCCAGCAATTATTGAGGTTTACTATAGTCACACATGAGTAGATGTATGTTAGAACGCTACAAGCTGGGTAGGCCTAGATAGGTCCTCATAAGAGTACCCCGATTGCAATAAGTTTGATAACTAGTTGCACATGCTTGATTGACAACCTGATTTAGATAACGTTAGTGATTTGACACCCCCTACCTAAGATTTTTACCAACTGCCGGAGGACGTGGGAGGGCTGAGATGCCCCCAGAATGAACTCTTATATTTTGTTAATATGTCGTGACCCCGATCCCGATGATCTATAAATCCATTTTATAAGGCGCAACCTTAGTGTATGGTGACTGAGATCAGCTGTGAAGGTCTATACATCTATTAAGAGTAGTGTATTATAGATAACCTTACTTGCTACCACATATCTATATATCTCAGTCAGAATTATTCTGGAATAGTGTGATGACTACGTTATGTGTCTAGGGTATGTGTATGATGAAGTGTAAGTCACAACAACAGACAGATAAACAATTTAATTTAATCCAATACTCTTGACAACACTGTGACACTCACATACATATAAAACTCTATGAGAATATCTTAAGGAGTCACTGATAACTTTTCAAATAACAATATGTATTCATTGTTGTCATAAAGGTATATGTGTCCTGATTCAAATACAAAGGAACCAGGAATCACAATCAATTTTAATTACAAGTATATGTACAGACTTTATCAATATGAATATTGTAGTGACATATATGATTAAAAATATCCTATGTGTGTCAGTTGTGTAGTAGTAATATGAGGTAATACTGGTTTTGTTTTGTTCAAGCTCTGTTGGTATTTGTCATCATGACTTCAATAGTTTGTCTTTTGGGACTAGTATTGGAGATGTTCTCAGTTCCTGATATTAAGACAATTAAATTCCCCTCTGAATGTTATTTTTACAAAGTCATTTCAAGATGAGGGGACATAATGTTGAGCTCAGCTGGCCAAATCAGCTTATCTTGCGTGATGGCGGCTCGGGAGGAAAGGACCTCCTCTGCTCGAATTCTCCCTGGGCCTCTGGAGACACCTCACTGATAGCTAAAAAGACCAAGGAGTATGCTGTCCGACTCTGGATTCAGCAAAGCTCTGACCAGGGGCACCACCGTACCATCCACACCACGCTCCCTCAAATCAAGAACGATGTACCTTCTACCCCATAACAAACTCATACTCTCTTTTTACACTGATCACAATACATCACAAACATTGAGTTCAGAGCGTTAGGCCAACTGTCAGCTTCATCTGAAATACTTTATACCAGTATTTACCTCCTTAATGGTTACCACGCCTCTGCACTTCCAGCATTATTTCTTTCTAGTCAATCATCCAGGTGTCAGTGTACTATTTGGCCATTCCATGCCGTTTTACTTTCCTCCGACACCCTCTGTTCAGGCTGGAGCATTATAGGCTTTACATCATGTTTGCTACTGAACTACACATATATACAGGCATAAATTAACAATTCACATTCAATTTTCATTAAAAGATACTGAATGTATCAAGCTTACCACAATTCATGGAAACAAACACAGATACGTTGATTAGCAATGAATTCTGGCACAATTACTGGCACAAATTCCCATCTGCTTATGTTCCAGGCTTTTATTTAGCAAAATATGAGCTGGCTTCAACGCACTGTTGCTTTATCAAGCTTATTTGAACTAGTGGTTTCGAACTAACGCTCCTAAGTGATTATATCAGCGAGTCTGGCCAATCGAGCCACGTTTCGACAAGTGTTTGAAAAAATGTTACCTTCCTACGTCTCCCTAACAACCAAGATAGTATTTATAGCCCGACCAATCGTGGTTAGTCTTTCATTTGTTGCGCTCCAATCAATTTGGAGTTTACATGGTAGGCTATTTCTGTAACGTAAGGTTTTTTTCAAACACGTTATAAAAAAATTTTATGAGCAGAAATGATTCCATGTTGTCAGGCATCCCCACTATTTTATTTTGGTTATAATTTATTAATTCCTGGACTATTTGTGTAACGTTTTACATATTCTTTGTCAGCAAGCCCTAAGGAACCCAAATATCCAAATTTAAAAGAGCTACGTGGCTGCGTTCAAAATATGCAATTTCTTCTACCTCCTGTTTCGATGATGTGCTGTCTGGGTACTGTAATGTTTTCAAACGTAAACCCATCTATTGTTATCTTTCCTAATAAGCGTTTTTTGTGATTTTAAAACCTAACTCTGGGAAGGGTAGTGTATTTTATCTCTGTTCGTCCGAAAAAGTTAGTGCATGTAGCCTAACACGCGTGATAGTAGTAATTGTGTATCGCGTTACGCTTGTTGGGGGTGGCATTAATAGCGAGACGCGTGTTTAATTTTGCATGCGTTCCTGATTTTATTCGCCCCTCTCTCTTTCTATTTGAGTCCATCTGTTCGTTCGTTTTGGTAACGCAGTATAATTAATGTTAGGATTAATTTAGGTCATTACGCAGTCTGCCTCTCAATGTTTTTCCAAGAGATACAGCACACGTTTCATCGAAGCAAGTGGGTAATAATACAGTAAGCTTTTACTATCAACGTGAAAGCGTTACAATTTGCAGACGAAGCAGAAAACAAGGGGGATTTCGAGTACATTCTTTGTGACAGCACTGTTATTTTACCATTGCTCTTTTCTTTATTAATTTTATTTGTTAGGCTTCATATTTACCTAATAATTTATATATGTGGATTAGAATATTCCACGACACCTCCCCTCTTAAAACAGACATTATATGTCAGTCCTTTATTCTATATACACATAGAGAAATTTATTATTATTTCTGGGGTTTACGGTGATTCTCATCACACGGATGGCGGCTTAAAAAATCCGCTCCCAAATTGGTTTTTCCAGATATATACTCAATGCTAAAATTATATGGAGCCAAAGTAAAGACCATCGGAGTAACCTGGAGTTCTCATGCCTAGCCTGTGCTAGAAACGATAAAGGTTTGTGGTCTGTTTGCAACTTAAATGCCTTCCCATATAGATAAATATTGAATTTCTTTATCGCCCATATTACTGCAAGACATTCTTTTTCGCTAGTTGAGTAGTTGATTTCAGCTTTATTCAACTTTTTTCTGCTAGCATATGCCACTGGGCTTAATTCCCCATCCAATGCATCTGATTTCTGTAGTAGAGTTGCACCCTTTCTTATATTACTAGCATCCGTCCTTACTATGAATTCTTGACTTGAGTCAGGTACTTTCAAAATGGGTTTACTTCTGAGCTTTTCCTTCAATTCTTGGTAAGTCATTTCACATTGTGGTGTCCATGTAATGCGATCTGGATGTCCTTTACGTGTCAATTCAGTTAACGGTGCACATATGGAATTAAAGTTTTTGATATACTTCTGGTAGAAACCACATAATGAGACAAAGGATCTCACGTCCTTCTTGGTTTGTGGTCTCGGGGCTTTCTGTAGTTTCTCTAAATTCTTTGGGTCAGGGGTCATGTTTCCCTGATAAACTGTGTGTCCCAAAAAATTCCAATTCTTTACATCCAACGCAACATTTGGTTGGTCGGGCTGTTAAATTTGCCTCCCTAAGTCGACTAAACAGCATGTTCAGAGAGTCAATGTGTTCCTCAAATGTTTCTGTTGCTATAAGGATATCATCCATAAAATTTGTTATACAGGGATTATTCAGAGGATCCAATAATTTTCTCATCATTCTAGAGAAGACACTAGGCGCATTCTTCAATCCAAATGGCAATCTATTAAACTCATAGTGTCCTTCTGAGGTACTAAAAGCTAGGTATGGTCTAACCTCAGGCTTTACTGGAATCTGATAGTATCCTTTACTCAGATCCACTTTTGAGAAATATTTAGCTTTATTTAGTCTGGCAAACAGCTGATTTGTATCCGGCAATGGATCCACCTGTCCTTCTGTAATAGCATTCAGTCTCCTGTAATCTATACAGAGTCTATGTTCTCCAGAGGGCTTCCTTAAGAGTACAACACCGGAACTATACGAAGACTCACTGTGCGAAATAATTCCTTCCTTCAATAGATAGTCTATCTCTTCCTTCAAAGCTTTCTCCTTAGCAAACGGAATCGAATATGGTTTCATACAGACAGGTGTGGAGTCTATTAGTTTCATATCATATTCCAATAGGTTTGTATGCCCTGGTCGGTCTGTTAACACCTCTGCATGATTATTTAGAACCTGTTGCACTCTCTCTTTCTGAGTTTTCGTTAAATGTGTACTGATTTTCACCTGTGCTGCTGTCTCACAGGGGTGTAATGGATATTCAAATGATGAAAGTGGTTCCTTTTTCATCTCCATGGCGATGGACAAGGTCAACAAGTGTGTCTCTTCCTGATGTTCTCTTTCCAAATATTTCTTCAGGAGATTCACATGATAGATTTTTTCTTTCCCCTTCTTATCTATCTTATAATTTGTTCTAGACACCTTCTCTAGAACTGTATATGGACCCTGCCATCCAATTTGTAACTTATTCTGACTCCCAGGCAAAAGAAGCAGTACTTTCTCTCCCACAGCCAAATTTCTGTCTTTCGCCTTCCTGTTATAATAGGCAGCATGTTTCTTCCTGGCTTGTTTCAAATTTTCATTGGCAAGTTTCCAGCCAGTTTTTAATAACCGAGTGTGGTCAGCTCATTCACATATTGGTATGAAGATGTAATGTTTTCCTCTGCCTTTTCATCAGTCCACGTTCTTAACATAGCTACATATGGACCTTTAATTGTGTGGACCTATTTGTCCATGCACCGGTATGGTCTCTTCCACTCGAAGCTTTATAGTGATGATTTTTCCTCCCAGAATTATCATTCACAAAACGACCGCTACCAATTTTTCTTTTGGGGCTTTCTCCCCACTTAAAATTCTTGATGAGAGATTTCCTCTCTACATCCTCTTCCTCCAGTTTGTTTAAGTCCGATTGAGGGATTTTCGGCTTATCCTGGGGTAAGACATCTTTTTGCACTCTCCGCATAGTGGCCATTGTAAAACAGTTAAGTGAAGCTTGTCCGTGAAAAGGGGCTTCCCATTCCATTTGGTCCACTTTATCAAATCTATTTTTCTTTTTATTATCAGGCCTAATTTTGCCCCGTGGCGTGTCCAGGTCCTGATCCATGTTCCCACTTGTGGGTGTTCCCTCATGTGCTATGCTACACCTTTCTACAAAATTCTCAATGTCCCATCTTGCTTTGGGCCAATAATAATTGTGAGCCACCTTTTGAATGATGGTACCTATCTTCTCATGGTCCCCATCTGGTTTCACATGTAGGCTCCTTATTAAGTCTGCCCTATATCTTTTAGGAAGAACCAGCTGTCCGTGACCTTTGGATCTAGCTCCAGTCTTCCTATACATCAACTTGTTTTTCATGTAAAAATCTCCCTTGCCTGGAGTTGTATGACAAGTTGACAATTTTCTGAAACAAGGCTTGAGTGTTTTATCCCCAGCCTGTGCCTTCCTCATCTCTTCTGGAGTGGTATCTAACATAATATCCTCCTCCTGTCTTGAGGTCGACCTGACCTGAAGGGTTGCCATATACACAGGTTTCCTTCTGCAACGGTCAGTGTCATGATTGTCCATCTGACAATTTTTACACCACCTTTTTCCTTGGTTGAAAGATTTTCTTTCATCATATTTCCTTTCATCGAATTGTGGGAATTTATTTTTATTTTCATACCGTGGCCTATCAAATTGGTGCTTACCTTTATTTTGATCCTTAGGATCAAATTTATTAAAGTTCTGTGGTGCCCTAAAGTTATCCACTTGTTTCTTTTTATTACCTGTTACCTCTGCTTGAGCTGCTTGATACCTTTCAGCAACATTTAGCAACTCACCCAGCCTCTCTGCACCTTGTTCCATGAGAAACTTTCTCAGGTCTGGAGCCATGGACTCTCTTAATTGCTCTATAAGGACCATTTCCTTAAGATCTTGGGTTTTCCCCAGAGAAGTCCATTTCTCCAAGTATGTCTCTATTCGTGCAGAGAACTGGTGATAGGTTTCACCTGACAGTAGTTTAGCATTCCTAAATTTTTTCCTATAAAATTCTGCATTCTTTTCATACCTTAACAAAAGAGCCTGCTTTAGCATGTCATAATTTTCCTGATCACCTCTGCTCATTTTTGCAAAAACTTCATAAGCTGCCCCACGAAGTCCCTGAGATAACTTTAAGCTCCACCTTTCTCTCTCTAACCCATACGTGGTAGCTAATAGTTCATACCTATTTAGGTAGCTCTCTATATCATCGTCTTTCTCAAAAAAATGATCTAAATGAAAATTCATAGCTGAGGTTGAGGCTCCTTGGCTAGCAGTGGCATCAGAGGCAAAGGGACTGGCACCATTTTCAGGAGCATGGCCTTGAAACTCAAACTCCCTTAGTCGTAATTCATGTTCCCTTTGTAATCTTTTCTCCTCCTTTTCTGCTTCCCTCTCTGCAGCTAATTTCTTCTCTTCCCTTTCTGCAGCTAATTTCTTCTCTTCCCTTTCTGCAGCTAATTTCTTCTCTTCCCTTTCTGCATCTAATCTTTTGTCTTCTCTTTCTGCTTCCAATTTCTTAGCCTCTTTGTCAGCCTCAATCTGCAACCTCTTAGTCAGCCTCAATCTGCAACCTCTTAGTCTCAGCCTCAGCTTGCAACCTCTTAGTCTCAGCCTCTAACTTTCTTTCGGCCTCTTTTTCTAATCTTCTTTCTTCGCGTTCAATAAATTTGTCACATTCCGTAGTGACATAGGCAACCATAACTTGCCCATCTAATCCTAACTCTTTTGCAGTCTGTACAGCAGCAGATCGAAACTTGGCCAGGTCCGCCATTGTCTATCAGGTAAATTTCTACAATGTCTAACCAACAATTTAATCTCTAAATATATCTAATGGACAACACAGGCACCGTGAGCTCAACCTTATTTAATTCCACCCAAGGATACCTTTTAATTCTTATATTCCCTGAAGTGAATTACCCCCAATATTTTTAATAGGGAAAGATTCAAAATCCCAAGAGCGAGACCCCAATATATGTGGTGAAGTGGGATGTTATAAATATTTATAGGGGACTTAGTGTACTGACTGAGATCAGCTGTGAAGGTATCTATATCTATTAAGAGTAGTGTATTATAGATAACCTTACTTGCTACCACATATCTATATATCTCAGTCAGAATTATTCTGGAATAGTGTGATGACTACGTTATGTGTCTAGGGTATGTGTATGATGAAGTGTAAGTCACAACAACAGACAGATAAACAATTTAATTTTAATCCACTACTCTTGACAACACTGTGACACTCACATACATATAACACTCTATGAGAATATCTTAAGGAGTCACTGATAACTTTTCAAATAACAATATGTATTCATTGTTGTCATAAAGGTATATGTGTCCTGATTCAAATACAAAGGAACCAGGAATCACAATCAATTTTAATTACAAGTATATGTACAGACTTTATCAATATGAATATTGTAGTGACATATATTATTAAAAATATCCTATGTGTGTCAGTTGTGTAGTAGTAATATGAGGTAATACTGGTTTTGTTTTGTTCAAGCTCTGTTGGTATTTGTCATCATGACTTCAATAGTTTGTCTTTTGGGACTAGTATTGGAGATGTTCTCAGTTCCTGATATTAAGACAATTAAATTCCCCTCTGAATGTTATTTTTTACAAAGTCATTTCAAGATGAGGGGACATAATGTTGAGCTCAGCTGGCCAAATCAGCTTATCTTGCGTGATGGCGGCAGGAAAGGACTCCTCTGCTCGAATTCTCCCCCTGGGCTCTGGAGACACCTCACTGATAGCTAAAAAGACCAAGGAGTATGCTGTCCGACTCTGGATTCAGCAAAGCTCTGACCAGGTGCTGCTCAGTACCATCAAGACCACGGTCCCTGAAACAAGAAGGATGTACCTTCTACTTCATAACTAACTTATACTCTCTTTTTTACACTGATCACAATACATCACAAACATTGAGTTCAGAGCGTTAGGCCAACTGTCAGCTTCATCTGAAATACTTTATACCAGTATTTACCTCCTTAATGGTTACCACGCCTCTGCACTTCCAGCATTATTTCTTTCTAGTCAATCATCCAGGTGTCAGTGTACTATTTGGCCATTCCATGCCGTTTTACTTTCCTCCGACACCCTCTGTTCAGGCTGGAGCATTATAGGCTTTATCTCCTGTTTGCCACTGAACTACACATATATATACAGGCATAAATTAACAATTCACATTCAATTTTCATTAAAAGATACTGAATGTTTCAAGCTTACCACAATTCATAGAATAAAACACAGATACGTTGATTAGCAATGAATTCTGGCACATTTACTGGCACAAATTCCCATCTGCTTATGTTCCAGGCTTTTATTTAGCAAAATATGAGCTGGCTTCAACGCACTGTTGCTTTATCAAGCTTATTTAAACCAGTGGTTTCGAACTAACGCTCCTAAGTGATTATATCAGCGAGTCTGGCCAATCGAGCCACGTTTCGACAAGTGTTTGAAAAAATGTTACCTTCCTACGTCTCCCTAACAACCAAGATAGTATTTATAGCCCGACCAATCGTGGTTAGTCTTTCATTTGTTGCGCTCCAATCAATTTGGAGTTTACATGGTAGGCTATTTCTGTAACGTAAGGTTTTTTCAAACACGTTATAAAAAAATTTTATGAGCAGAAATGATTTCATGTTGTCAGGCATCCCCACTATTTTATTTTGGTTATAATTTATTAATTCCTGGACTATTTGCGTAACGTTTTACATATTCTTTGTCAGCAAGCCCTAAGGAACCCAAATATCCAAATTTAAAAGAGCTACTTCGAAGATGTGCTGTCTGGGTACTGTTATGTTTTCAACCGTAAACCCATCTAATGTTATCTTTCCTAATAAGCGTTTTTGTTGATTTTAAAACCTAACTCTGGGAAGGTGAGTGAATTTATCACTTTCCGTCCGAAAAAGTTAGTGCATGTAGCCTAACACGCGTGATAGTAGTAATTGTGTATTATCGCGTTACGCTTGTTGTGGTGTCATGGCATTAATCTTTTACTATATCAACGTGAAAGCGTTACAATTTGCAGACGAAGCAGAAAACAAGGGGGATTTCGAGTACCTTCTTTGTGACAGCACTGTTATTTTACCATTGCTCTTTTCTTTATTAATTTTATTTGTTAGGCTTCATATTTACCCAATAATTTATATATGTGGATTAGAATATTCCACGACAGTGGGGCCACTGGTGACGAAGGGATGGCGCGACGAGCAAATTGAATCAATTTTTTGTGTGCCTACAAGACGCCCCTAGGCGTAAATCGGCCACTGGAGGCTGCTTTGACGGTCGGGTCTCTAAGGCCATCTATAGAAGAAAGAAGATAGTATGTCGAGGTTAGATATCTTGCGGACACTTAGTTAATATCGGAAGGTAGTATTACGGACATATTAGTAATGTCGAAGGTAGATTATAAGGAATTTAAAGTAATGTCATAGGTAGATATTAGCGACATTTAGTAATGTAGAAATCCCCCCCCCCCCCCCCCCCCCCCCCCCCCCCTCCTAAGAAGGTAGATATTACATCCATGTCAGTAGATGTACAGCAGGATTATAACCACGTGCATTAATTTACAAATAGGTCATGTGATTGTGCGAATGGTTTGAGTAAATGATGGTTTGTCGGATATATGAGTAGATAATTTAAATTGTAATGAGTGGATAGTGTACCCAGGTTATCTTTCTAGAATTTCCACTTGAGAAATGTTAGTTCATTCAGTCAAACAAAGAGGTAGATGTTCCATCGGTATTGATAAATTCATAAAGAGCGTTGTTCCGAGCAAAGTGACTGTAGATATGATGTGAATATATGGCTCATAACGATTTCCTCTATGATGTGCTGTCGACGAATACTTGCTTCTGTAATTAGCAAAAATGGCATATAAGAAATTTTACTAAAAGTGACAATAATTAATGAATTCTAGGGTCCGGAGCATTATTTTCTGCACTTCACCGGTGACTATAATATGTAGCAGTATAAGGTGGCTCAGAGTATCATCACAAACACAGTAGCCGATGCAGCGGGAGGGGTTTATCGAGACATGGTCGGTGTGGCGTAGGGAGTCAGACTAAAGCTTGGTACCCTAGTCCTCTAGGTGTGGGGGTTTATTGAGCACAATGTCTGTGTAAAAAGAAAAGAAACGATATTAAGTACGGACACAGAAATAAATGAAAACACCATCTTTGATGCAGCGGGCGGACATACTCGCCGTAGTCTGAGACTCGACTTATAACTGACATGTGGTAGAAAGCCGATAAGGAAGCCATGCCATGAAAAGATAAGCCCTTGAGATCGCCAAAATCCGAAAACCGGAAATAGATTTAGGAACGTGTCAGATACTATGAAATGAAGTCAACAAACAGGAGAAACATGTATTTTTACGCTGAAAGAGATCCAGAGGCATAGGGGACGGCTACACAACGAAGGCGTATTGCCTTTGATCCTGAAGAAAGGAATAGAGAAAGTCATTACTGAAATGCGAAACCAATCAAACAACAGACTGATACAATAAGACTGAGGAGGGTAGATTCACCAATACACCACAATAACACCGAACGCTATGTACAACAAATGACAGGATGAAGAGGGCATGGTCTAATTCTATCTAGCAACTACAAAAGGAAATGAAAGCTCTCACCTTAGATCAGATTTATAGTAATGGGAGACCTCAATGCGACAGTTGCATAAGCAAATAGAAATGCGGAAATGCGGATGCCTTGATCAATAAACGTGAATGGCCGAGTAAACAACTAATAAGCTTCTGCCAGCTATCAAACAACTTGGTAACTGGGACGGAAACGCTTTTTTCCACACAAAGAAATTCACAAATTAACAATTTGTAATCAACAAACCGCCGGGACAGAATACAAAAATACCACATCATAACCAATGAGAAGCATGGGAGGATTACATTACAACCATGTGAAGTAGTAAGAGAGATGCCAGATATGTGGGCGGATGCTGGATTACCAGCTTTAGTATACAGCTAGCAAGACTGACGGTGAAACTCACAACTGCTTGGACTAGTTTGATTAACCTGATAAATGTATACATCATCAAGTTGAAGGACCCCTCTACCAGAAAAGTGTTTGTGGTTGATATAAAAAGACTTATACACAAAATTGCCAAATGGCGAGGAAGACAGCGACTGACGATGATTGACCAGTAAATTCAACATTATTTCAACAATTAGCATAATGACAGCAGCATAATTCATGCTCGAGATTCATAGAAAGGATGATGAAAGGATTGGAATAACACCTGAAAGCATTAAACACCATAGCATGATGAGAAAAGAAATTAAAACTAGAAAGCAAAATCTCTCATTTTTAAAGGAAATATATAGGAGTGACGAATACTAGTCAGCTTGATCAAGGAGTGATACACAGTCTAATAACTCGAAGCCATGAGAAAATCAAAAAATCCTAGACGCATTCTTGCAAGACCAGGCAGATAAATAAAACACCGAGAAATGAAAAATAAGGAAAAACAGTTATATAAAATAACTACAACAATCAGCAGAAAACGATGTGACCTAAACTAGTCGGTATTACATTAGTAAGTGACAAGCAAGGAAATCTCTATCACCACAAGCATTATGGACAGGGACACACTGACTATAGGGGCAGCACACTTCAGAGGAATTATTGGACATTAAGGGAAACACCAGAGACGGCAGTCACTGAATGTTCCTGGGGCTGGTAAAATGGTCTAAATGCAAAATACTAGACATTCACGGAAAATAGGAAGAAATCATCACAGCCGCGGAAAGTGGCGATATGAATGTTAAAGCTCCTGCCGTCAACGCAAATTTAAATGCCTGAGTTATTAAAGGAAACTACACCTGTAAGAAATAGCTAGCAGAAACTATGTACAACTTCCACTATTTGCACAAGTCGCGAATAATAACTGAGGGACAATATCACTGGATGTGGAACTAAAGAAAGAATTGTAATTGTTACCTAAAGAATGGCGGTCCATTGCAAACTGCAACAACTGCGAGATTGAATTTCTCTCCTCTCTTGTTCCTAGTAACATAGACTATACAAAGATAATCGATCATGAGGAGAATTTTAAAAGCCAGTAGACCATAAACTTATGAGGATCTAAGAACAAAGCAGGATTCAGAGGAGAACCGAAGATTGTAGCAACAATCTTAATAATACATCCTTCAGGAAACATTACAGAGCCAGTACTCCAGAATGGCTAGAAACAGGATGCCACCATTAACTTTGTTGATTTGAAAGGCTTTCTTTTGATGCAATACGCGGACTGGTACAGCCTGAAGAAAAATACTTGAGAGCTAATCTAGGATATTCCAGAGCCCCATGCCATTGTTTTCTCATTATAAAAAGCCTTCTAAGTAACCTAAGATCTTTTACATGTTGTGTTTGCGGCTTGAGACAATTCATATCTTTTGATGTTGATGACAGGCAGTACGACAAGGGTATGGTAACCTTATCCACCAATCTATTTTTGATTCAGACATAGGACTGGAAGTGATGCTGCCGCGACAACACAGGGCATTCAAAGAGGAATAAGGATGGGACAACGTTTACATACACTGGAAGATCTAGAATATGCAGATTGCATTGCCCAAATCGCGCATTCACATCACACATCAGGGCGAAAAAACACATGACAAATAATTGTAGCCAGCAGGTGGGTTTCTAAACATCAATCAGAAGAAAGTCATAGGTCGATGCTACTCAAATGATTCCTCCCTTTGGATTCCGAGCCCCCATAACAGTAGAGGAAACCAGAAAGTGGAACAGTTAGATACAATTTACCCAATACCTATGGCGCATGTGTAACACCAGGACCTAGTGGAAGAATAAAGACGTCAACAAGCAGATATGAACTCAAAGCTTTTGGAGAACAAGAACCTTTGCTATAGCTAAATAAAAACTGGAAGTCTTTTCGAGCCCTAACACCACTAACACCAATTTAAGATTATATGGAGAGCTTGTGCACTTCTGTACTTTGTAATGCGGAATACTGGAGAGTTACAGAGAAAGAAGGAATGCTCGATGCAAAATTGATTAAAGCCCATTGTTAGCACCAATTTCGACAAATATATTGTGATAATTCACTGTAGAGCAAAACAACATGACTCGTTCATCACATCTAATTGTTACTTCAATAAACTCGAACAAGTACGTACGATTATCCAGATGCTTGTATATAACAAATCATCAGCACAACAGAAAATGCATCCGCCGTGATGCACTTTTTGTATCAGTGAATCAAATGAATAATACAAGGCATCATCTACATCTGTCGAAAATAATTAGCATGGAGTAAGCCAATGTCACTGCCTGTATTATGCTGCATATTTTAACCTTCAACTAACTCTATTCATAATACAATTCGTCTCTCGTTCGACGTAACCTTTACTCGCTCGAACCTCTATCAACCATACTTAGCATACTCACACCATGACAATGGTGACCTAAGATTTTATTCTTCAAGACCAAGGGTCTTTTATGTTTGGACATGTGCCTATTATAACCGATTATGTTTGAACGGGACGCGCCTCGCCAAAACGAGACGAAAACTTTTATTTAAAAAAAAAACTCACAAAAAAAACACACAAAAACAAATCTTGTTTTTTACCTTCTGAAGTCTTTTTTAATATGTCGCCCCCCTCATAACCAGCCTCCAGTCATACCCTTGAATTAACAACGTACATTGACACTGCCTACTAATACTATTCGTGCAAACAACATAATCCAAGCTTTTAACATGAACTCTACTTCAACTCACAACTTAAATACATCTAGCTCCCGCCGGAGTATAAGCTACTGACATCCGATTCCTATAACAAGTTCACGACAGTTGCATTATTTGTGTTTCTTTTCACACATCTGGGCTAACGGAAAAAATCTCCAAATATTTTGACCGAATACCTCATCACGAATCAAGACTGCTATACATCAGAGACCACCAAGAGAACATGCAAACAGTCACAGCTGGGCAGACGCTTGGAGTGTGGGTTAGCCAAGCCTTTAGAAGAGTCCCGTGGCGAGTAGCCATCACAAGAACCAGCTCATGCTATGCGACTCTCGAAGGAGAGCGAAGGAAAAAAAGAGGATACCGACCACAAGAACTGGCGGAGAACTGTGGATTTTCTAGATGCAAAAAAAGAACCAGAGCTGCGCGCAAAGTATGCCCAAAGGTTTGGCCGCCCCACACCGAGGACAGTTTGGATATCAGTTGTTGCATGTCCTACAAGACTACCACTCTGGCGTGATGACCACTGCACATGCTTGAAAGTCGGCGGAACTAAGACCAAAGATTGAAAAATAAGACAAGCGATAAGGGTTAATATTAGAAATAAACAACACGACATGTAGTCCGGCCGACGATAATCATCATGACATGTAAATACATGTTGTAATCGCGGAAATGATTAATATTACGCCATGAGGCACTTAAATCATTATGTACATGATAGTTGACATACGACTAAACATCCCATGGCATTGTCGTAGATTTTTCGATAGGGAATAAGACTTGGGGTTGGTCTCTTTCCTGAATAGGTTAGCATATAGGTGCATAGACCACCGTTGAGAGAGTTAGTAAAAGAAAAATAGAATTTCTCACATGTGAGAGATGATTGGTAAGACTGTGTTATAGAGGCTGTCTCTGAAAAAAAATCGAGGAAATCTTCTCTCCTGTTTCTCCTATCTTCTCACTGCAGGAAATATAGGCGTCAGGACAAGTCTAAACACATGATATATATTATGACATATATTTTCTAAATCTACTCACGAGGCACGCACGATACACGTGACGACAGATTAACCACATAGGACGTGCAGACGAAATCTATAACAATGAATATATCTATAGTATATATATATATATTATTTTATATTATATTTAATATTATCTTATATATTCTACTCCCCCCCCCCCATATTACTTAATATATATATATACCCATCCCCCCCCCCCCCCACTATCTATTATACTGATACTAGAACGAGGCTGGACAACGCTCTGATTTAGTTCAAGAGTGATTTTTTTATCATCAATAAAAATCATTCTCACAACACTAAAAAAATACATCCAAGGGCAGCGAAAACCATATACTAAAAGTCATAAAATTATAAGAAAATGCTACAAGGAATTGATTGCCCCGTTATGATATCATCTAACTCTAGGTTAGTTTTAGCCCACAGCCCCCGTTAAGGATGGACAAGTTGATGGCCCAAAAGAGTTATCAGATGAGGATTATGGTTTAGGGTCTAATATTGCTACACTTTCTTGGAGGTAAGAGAGCTGACGTATGACTAGCGAGTTAACTCTATTCTAAAAGGAACCATTGATTAATTATAGCAGAAAATCTTTCAAGTAACGAGGAAATTATACAGAAAGTGAAGTGTAAATCTATAGTTATCATAATAAAACATCCTACTCAGTCACTTTTCCACCTCGGCTTTCATGTTCTTCCGACGACGCTTTACCATGGCAACTCATGACTTACCTTAAAAACTTGATAACGATGATCGCCGGCTGGTGCGCAAACCCTTAAGACTCCTTGCTCTACAGTCGAATTCTGGTTTCTTTTGGTATAAGCGTATATCCCCAGCTCTGCAAATACATGGTTTTCTTCCCACTGTTGTCTCCGGGAGAGCGGATGTCTCTTTTTTTTTACTTATAGGTATCATTTTTTCTTCAGGTTTAACATTTTTTGAGACTTTACTTTGTTAAATGTTCACTTGAATCAGGTTTGGTTAAGCAAGTTTAAAACGGGCCACACAGAGTTCAGAAACTCGAAGACTTCCCTTAATTTGGAAAAGCATGGTCACAGTGGACAAATACTGCTCTCCTCCCAACAGATAGTCTTGGTTTACATCTATCCACTCTTTCAATAGTGTCTCGGAGAATGTTAATGTTATTTCTTGTAATTATTCTCGCCGCCAGGGCAGCCATGTACATTTAAATTTGCTGGAGCGCAATATGAACTGGCCCCTCAGAAGCCCCAGTAAGTATATATTTCTATGTCTTTAGAAAATGCCGTTAGTGGAATTGGTAATTACTGTCTATCTCTGAATGGCAAATGCATGTCAGACCAGTGTATACTTGTAATAAAAACCCTACTCGTGGTTAAATAGATAGGAAATGTCTATTGCTTCTCACAAGTATGTCTCTTTACTAAAACGCCCGGCACAAGTTGGGTTCACCCAGTATTCAGCTGAATGAAGGTCAAGAAACAACATATAATTATAATATAAAGAATATGTACTCGTTATAACTTACATTTTAAACGGCAAGCCTACAGCTTGACTTATATTTAAAGCTTCCCGTGAAATAAGTTATATATAAAAAAATCCGCTCATCAATGAGTATTAGGAATATCTGGTATTTCCGTCACCACTCATGGATGCACTCTAGCATTGATTTTTGGCGGGTTTGTTTAGAAAAATATTTCTTCGACTGAGTAGTTAGCAGTTAAATTTAAAATCGTAGTTATGGCCTTACAATGTTGCTTTTAGCTGAGAAATATAATTTATTCTGCTTTCCACTCGTATGCGTCACTAGAAAATCAATACATGACTTATTAAAATTAATCGCTCTGCCCACCAAATTCATAACTAGCGGTAGATTAAATGGTAATACGCGATTTAAACCACTTTAAACATTTCGCATAAAATACTTTGATATACTAGATATAAATTTTTACCTCAACAGAAAATACTACGCCCCCCATTCACAACGAAACTAAGAGACCATCACTTATAAAGTTTAAGTGTTCTAGAACGAAGTGACCACGTCTACTGTTAAAAATGGAGAATGAGTGAAGTTAGTTTCAAACTCGGGCCAATATCTTAAAATTAGACAAAAGCCCCAAACTTATTTCGCAAAACGAAATAATCTCCCCCTTGGGTACATGTAAAACACCTTTACGTCAATCTTAGAAGACACCCATTGAACTGGACAACTTCTTATACCGGCTTACATCGCCTCACGCTGATCAGCATCTGCCGTAACTGCCATCAGTGACCGGAGAGTGCCGTGACGTGTCTTTGGGAGTTGCAGCCAATCTCAGACAACCGTCGAGCTGCAGTGCATGGGCGATTTCCACAACGCTCCGCCATTCAGCTAAATTCTTGACGAAAGATGGCTCTCATAATATGCTGACGGTGAAAATTAGCTACGAATCCTGTCTTGTATGCGGCGCCCCTGTCTGGCCGGAGTGATGTGACTTTTCACGCTACAGGCCCCAGACGAAACTAAGCGCTGAAGGAAAAGAAACACCGTCACCAGGGAGGCGCGATTACTGTAGAAGACTGTCTGACTGGGACGTGTTCCCTAACACTAATGTCCAGTCCGCCCAGGGGACTTCACCATCTTATGCCAATATTGCCCCACATTTAGGCTAGTATTATAGAAACGAACAGGTAAACGTTAGGGAATGAGGATGAAAATAATCACTTCGCAAACGGACATGATGCCAAAAAAAAAAAATGTACGTGACAAAGGTTAAACTTCGCGATAACTAAAATTAGAGGAATAATGCGGTGAAGGAAACGACTGCAGAGGATTAATAGGCAAATTTTAATGAATCATAACAACTCTGGTGAACCAACATGTCCCCCCTTAAGATATGGGAGAGCCTCTCATTGTCTACGTACTGTGTTTATGGGAATAAATTTCCTATATCCGTAGACTGGTCTGTAGCTGTCTTTCTCATCAATCTCCTCCTCCATCTCTCTTCCTAATTCTCTACCCAACACCTCTAATCCCAAAAGTTTCCTTCCTTGGTAATGTCTCCCATGCGCGCTCTGAAAGAGCGTCGCGCTTCCCTGAGGCTTCTTCTGACATTTTTTCTTTCAAAGGAGTATTCGTGGATTGTTTGTTTAGGAGTTGGAATACCCTGCGCCCGACTATCGTCGATCCTCTTCGTCAGAGTTTGGCGATCGTCAGGAATATCGTGACCACAAGGAGATTATGGTCGGAGGTTGGCACTGGTTTTTCTAAAGAATATCTCTTTTAAGAGATGCTTAATGGAAAACTTTCTCTTTCCTTGAATAGAGATCTCTGGTAGTTTTTCAGCCTTAGAAATCTTTTTCAGGTACGGTTAAACGGCCATTGCCATCCGATCCTCAGTTGGTTGTTCTCCTGAGTAGGGAGTAACACCAAAACTTTCTCTCCTGATTACTTCCAATGTTCTCTTGTCTTTCGCGACTTTCCTGTATCGGCTGTTAGCTCTAGTGCTACAAACTCCCTGTGCGTGCTCTTAAGCGTTGCTTCGGTAAAGTTGGTCGTTGCTTAAAGAGGTCGACCCATCCTCCCCCCAGTTTCAACCTATCCTTTAACTATCCGATGCGTTAGTATTTACTTGTGAGACAACTGACTGTCTCAACAGCCTACTGGTCTGTCAGCGGACCAAAGTAAGGAGGCTTCAAGCGGGACGGGCCCTTAATGGTTCTCATCCAGAATAAGAGCCGTATTAGCTGGCGGGATAATCCTGTGGAAGCAGTAGATGAGGAGATTCTCTGTTTAGCCAAATAAAAGCTGAGCAATGAATACAGAACAGTAGATCCCATCATCTTCTAGGTTTCACACTTTGTGCCAGTCATACTTAGTCATCACTGGTTGAGGTTTCCATTAACACGCCACTCCACATAGCTTCCAATACCTTTCCGGCTTCCTGAGTATAAGTCCTTCTGTAGGTAGATGCCAATCTGTTCAGTGGTCCATCAAGACTCTAACGTCATCTCATCACAATCAAACAGGTTTCGCGTAAAAGGAGATCCGTTATCCAGTTCAACACATTGCTGAGCCGGCGTAATCCCAACCGAGTGAAAATCTGCACGAGAGGCTTCTGCGCGACATGAACTTGGCAATACTGCGGCATATGTTTAGCGGCTATAGCTTCTGCCCATAAATAGTGCCATGTATCGACTAACGAGGTCAGGATAAACGCTGTTCCTTCGGTTTTAGTAATCCCTTTCGATAAAGGCCCTAAAATGATCGATCACAACCCGTTCAATCGAATGGTTGTACCCGTCTATTGGGCATTTCACCGAAGAGACTGGGGGCTGCCCGTTGCTTGGAGTGCCACAACGTTGGCAGCTCCACAGGGCACAGGATTTGACATATATCTTGATAATATCAGTATTTTCACTCCTCCAAGCCACAATAATTGAGTGGTTATCTCTATATTATTAACTAATTAATATGGTTCTTGTGCATTCTGTGTCCCAATATGTGTTGCCGCTGGAATGGGAGAAGATAGTGATCCCCATTTTCATATAATTTGCGCCTTCATGTAAAACTGCTTTCGGGTACCTTTAAGTGTGCACTAGGAGCTAGTTGTGTAAACCTTGGGTCTAGGCTTAATGCCCGTTCTTCTCTCCGCTTACAAGATATCAAATTGGACGCCATTCATCCTTAGAAAATAATGTCCAACCCTGTGCTGTTTTGGGGTTCCTTAGCCATGGGCAGTTTCCTAAATAGCAGGGTGGCCAAAGTAGCGGTCCTTTTGTATGCGACCCTCTTTAAGTTCCCATAGTCGTAACAATAATTTTGGCGCAGGCTCCCGTTCCTTTCTTGGTTTGCACCTCTTAGTAGTAACTTACTGCCCATGCCACAATCGGCTCTTCCGGTTTCCCAATATCACACGTATCTCCCGCCAAGTATGACTGGGTCATAGTATGGGTAGGTCAATCCATAACAGCCGCTTTGATCACGCCATCTCTGACAAAATCAGTGAATCTCCACCAATGCACATTGGGAAGCGCTGTAGGTGCATCACTCTTAACGAACTCAACAAAAGTTGGACGGTCTCTGCTGTCTCTCTTGACCGGGTATTGACCAGGTTTCTGGCAACAATGCAATCATAAGAGAAGCCCCGCTGTCAAATAAACAAGAAGTCTTTGTGAAAGAACCGTTATCAAAGTAACAGTACCTCGCGTTGAGGGTCTATCCCCAACAGGATTGGGACCATCACTGTCTATAATTCGCCTCCATCCTTGCGAGACTGATGACTGTTATATACAGCATCCAGAGGCGTTTAGGCCTCGGGTCACCCACTTTCGTGCTCGGTTTGAATTCATATGTCACCGTGCTCAGGGGTTCTAGCCCTTTGCCACCTTTTGACCTTTTGGCTACGCTGCCATGTGTGTAGACGGCGGGCTCGGGATTGATTCAGATACTGTTGGGCGTGGTTGGGAGTACTTGTTTGGGGTAGAATCTTGGATTTTTAAGGAGGGGGGTTTTGAGGTCCAGTTGTCTCTGTCGGTTGTTGGATGAGTTTAGAAGCAATGAGATAGGTTTGATCCTAGAGTTATTTTTTTTCGAAATGCTCTACTCTGTCGGTTTTCGCTTTAGTGGGCCACGGTAGTTCAGGCCAGCTCGCATTTTGATAACGCCTCAGACTTCTCTAAATATGTCTTCAAGTTTTTCTGACCCTGATCCTCATGCGATTGAAAATCCTACGGGTATCTGCTGAATAGACATATGTCAGTTCTTTATTTGATTCTGTTTAACTAACAGCAAAATTCCTCAAGACCTTCATAGGTAAGAGGGGTTTGAGCTGCGAATTTTAGGAGTCTAGGCCTACTTTGTGGAGATAACCCTTCAAACGAGGACGTAGAAACTGGTGAAATGTTTCAAGTTATTCGGAATTACTTTTCCGGCTGTGCGAAACAAGTTGAGCAAAACTTCGCGAGCGTTCTATTTACAATAGGGCATCTCTTCCTGTAATAACGCTTTTTCTGGATCAATAAATCGTAGTATCTGGCCTTGTTGGCCGGTAGCTGTTTCACAGTTTGAGGTAAACATTTCATAATCCAGCAGAACTTTTCAAAGCGCACTGAGGAAACAGCCTTCATGTTCCTCATACGCGGACACCTCTGTCTAAACCGTATTACAGAGTTGCAATTTTCTCAAATTTTTGTCTAGACCCAATACGTGTCGGGAATCTTGTTCTCATTTGGACAACCCCCCGGAATAAGAAAGACTCATAGCGGTGAACGTGGGGAGGACATAGCATGTTGAGTGATGAGCTAGATTGATACTATGAGTGGTTGTTAGAAGAATAGTTAAGGAAGAATGAGTGAGGGAAGACTCTCCATTGATGGAGGTAGAGGCACGAGCCCCACGACTTTGTGGAGCGTTCTAGAGAATTAGAGTGAGGGTTAAGATAGCCAACTACATGCAAGTCGTTCTCGTGGTTGCTCCAATTTTTATTGTTCTCTCGAGTTCCCTCTTGCTACTGCTCTCTCCCTTCTCTCTTTTCACTTCTGTTGCCATCCTGCGAGATTTCCATTTCCTCATTCCATTCTTCCTCTAGCTTGTTATAGACGGTCTTATGGACTTCTTACTTTCTCCTTGACTTACTTCTTTTCTCCTTTTAGCTTCAGCTGCTTTTCTTCTCTAAGCGTCATATCTCTCAAGTTAGTTCTTCTGACAAAAGCTTTCGCTTCATCATGCCTTTTTCCAGTCTAACTCAATACTCTCCGATTACCAGTCACCTGAGAGTTGTCTAAGCTTTTCGCCCTCTCGGCCATTTATTATGTCAGTGACTGAGACTATTAGCTGGAGAAAGTATAATAGGAAAAAGGCATTTACACTTTGGTTCCTACCACTTACCGAGAAAATACCAAATAAAATATGATATGCCTTAACCCTGCGTGATTACACTCATCCAAAATAAAATCTAACTATCGATGCTTATTAATCGGCAAATTAACAGCATCTAATGCCAAAACACGACTACGCCCAACTAAATGGTTGTTATAGATTATTCTGAAAAATAAGTTGCTTACAGTGGAAAACAAAATAATTTTTGCAAAAATTAAAGAGAAAAATAATCCCTTTAATCACCAACCACACATTTTAAAATCCACTATAAGTTTGCCCTGAAGTCATGATCGGGTAAGTGAGGCAATTATCCTGCAACGATAAGAGTCCGAAACGCACTCCGTTAATTAGTTCTAATCAACCGTTCTGCCCTCAGTACCCAGTGAATGTAATAAATTCACACACTTTACCAGCGTTTAGTATTACATCAATCCAATTTAAATATATTCCGAAAAAAAATCCACCCTAGTAACTCAAATGTTATATTATTCAAAATGCTGATGGAAAAAACTTATCACGTTTGTGTGGTCAGCAAGCCCGTAAACAGAATCGTTAGGTCTTTTAAGGGATAAATTATTAAAGAGTTTAACAACTCACAAAGACATCAAATTCTTTTACTCCTATTTCAGAATTGATATAAAGAATTCTTAAGTACAAATCAGATAGACAGTCCACATTTTGTCGTACTTCGTCTTTCCTAATCCTAAGTTCAATATAATCCTTCGCGACTGAGACCACATTTGTCGTCTCGGGGGTGCTTACTATTCTAAGTTCAAAAATCCTTCGCGACGAAGACCTCATTTGTCGTCCTTGCTCCAGGATTTTTCAGTTCAATTCCTGCGAAACGAAGCCCAACCATTATGTCGTTAGATTTTTCGATAGGAGCACTAAAGGACTTGGGTTGGTTCCGTTCTGAATACACTTAGAATAGAGTTGAGAGATTCCCACGTGTGCGTATAGTACAAAAAGAAATTAGAATTTCTCACCGACGTGAGCGTGATCCACGTCTGTGAAGATACATAGCGGTCAAATGTTCAATGACAATCGAAGGATAATTTCTCTACTTTCTCTTTCAACCTATCTTCTACGACAGAAACTTAAGGTCGTCAGAAGTCTAAACACCAGAATACTAGTATATTATGACTTTATATTTTCTATACTACTCACGGGCACGACATACACGTGTCGACAGTGTAACACACAGACGTGGGAAAGATTCTTATAACAATGTAATTATATAGTATATAAATATAATAGTATTTATATAATATTTAATATAATTTATTTATAATTTATTAGTATTTATTATATATTTATTATATTATTATATATGATATATACTAATATATATAATATAATATACTAGAACGAGTGACCTAATAGCACTGATTTAGTTCAGAGAGAGATTTTTTTTATCATCTCAAAAAATTCTTCTCACAACACACTAAAAATCAATACATCAAAGGAAAACATCATAGCAAGAAATAGTCATAAAATTCAAGAAAATGCTACAAGGATGATAGCCCCGTTATTATGGATCTTAACTCTACGGTTTAGCCACGCCAAGCCCGTTAGGTGACAGATGATGGCCCATAGAGTTATAGATGCATAGGTTGAGGGTCTAATATTTCGTCCCCCTTTTCTTGAGGTAAAAACTGACTTATGACAGTAGTATCTTATTCGTAAGACGGAACAAATTTAATTTAAGCAGCAAGTCTTTTTATAAGGAAAAAAGATTACAAAAGTGACTCGTGCATTAACCAACGAACATCCTTCCGTCACTTTCACTCGCGTCATTCTCATCCGTAGGTACCCTTGCGATTTCATGTCTTGTAACATAAAAACAACTTGATGTTGACTCACCGTTACTGCCGCACAACTTTGTTGGACAAATTCATCTACAGTGAATTGGGATTTCTTTGGATCAAATCGAATCCCAGCTCTTGCAAATTAAAGGTTTCTTCCACTGTCTCGCCCTGGGAGCGTTCACTTCACCATGTTAAATTTTAGATTTACCTGTTAATGTCACTTGAATCTGCGTGTTGATAAGCAAGTTTAAAGGGCCACACAGAAGTTCTGGAAACCACGAGGATTCCCTCTTAATTGGAAAAGATGAACAGTGGACAACTGCTCTCAACGATTAGTCTTGAGGTTCACTTCCACTATTTCAATAGTGTCGGAAATGTTAATGTTATTTCTTGCTAATTTAATTCTCGCCGCCCAGGCGAAACAATGTATATTTCAATTTGAGAAGAAATATGAAACTGGTAGAAGCCCCTAGTATAAACATTAGTCTTTACGCAACCGTTAGTGGATTGAGCTTATTACTGTTTATCTACTGATGGCACGACTCACTGTCAGCCAGTGTTACTGAAAAAAACAAAACCCACGTGGTTAGGATGCATAGGAAATGTCTATGTCTTCTCACAAGATATCGTCTGCTTTACTAAACGCCGGCAAGATTGGGTTCACCCCAGTATTCACTGAGATGTAGAAAAAAGGAACATATTATTATATAATATACAGTAATATGTAGCTGCTTAATACACTTACATTTATTAAACGGCAAGTCTACAGCATTGACTTATATTTAAAGCTTCCCCGTCCCCCCCCCCCCCCCCCCCCCCCCCCCCCCCCCACCCCCCCCCCCCCCCCCCCCTCCCCCCAATGAATTAAGTTATATAAAAAAATCAATCATCATTGAATTAGGAATATCTGGTCATTTCCGTTCACCACTCTTGATGCAATCTCAGATCTTTATAAGTTTGTTTTAAGATAAACAATTATACTCGACTGAGTATGTTAGCAGTTAAATTAAATCATTATTGGCTAACGTTTGGTTAGCTAGAAATATAATTTATTCTAGCTTTCACACTGTATGTCGCGTCAGCTAGAAAAAATTTTACAGACTTATAAATTAATCGCTCTGCCACCAAAATCTAACATGTAGGCGAATAAATAAACGATGTTACCAATTGTAAAATTTCGCAAATACTAGATATACTAGATGTAATATTTTACCTTCAAACAGAACTACGTATCACAACAGAAACTAAGAGACATCCCACTTATATGTTCTAAGTTGTTCTTAAACGAAGTGACCACGTCTCTGTAATTAAAGAATGAGGTGATAGAAGTTAGTTTTCAAACTCGGGACCCAGACCTAATATTCTTTTAAATTAGACAAAAGCCTCCAACTTATTTCTTCAAGTGAAGATAATCTTTTCCCCTTTTTCGTGTAAAACACCTTACGTAGTCAACTAGAGACACCCATGATCTGACACTTCATACTACTTCACGCCTCATGCCCTGTATCAGCATAGCGTGACACTAGCCATCAGTGACCGAGACGTGACGCGCTGTCATGTTGCAAATCTCAGACAACCGTCTGTTTTTTTACAGTGACATGTGGCGAATATTCCAACACTCCGAGACACAGCTATTTTGACGAAAAGCTCTCATAACTAAATGCCAAAATTGTAGACAATCCGTCTTTTTCCTTCTCTTCCGGGCCATCGTCTCAGGGTGGAGTTAGTGAATTTTCACGCTACAGGCCACGAAACTAAGCCGAAGAAACACCGTCCAGGGGGTAAACTGTACGAAGCTGTTCTGCTAGACGTGTTCGTAACAGCTTAATGTCAGTCCGCCCAGGGACCTCTCGTCTTATGCAATAATTGCGTTACATAGTCCCCTTAGAAACTGAAACAGGTAATGTTTAGAATGAGGTATGAAATATTATTCAGCCAAAACGATGCCGAATTTGCAAAAAAAAAAAATACAGAGAAAAAAGCGTTAAACTGGATAATAAAGTTAGACCCACATTATTGGGGAAGGAAAAAAGCATTGTGGATATAGAATATTCAATGAAAATAACTCTCAGTGACAGGGCATGTCAATAATGTTATAACTGTGCGGAGATGAATTATTACGTCATGATGAGTAACTTTAAATCCTTATGTACATGCAGTACGACAGACGTAATCATCATGGCCATGTATAACTGTTGTAATGTCGGAGATGGATTATTACGTATGAAGTAACTTAAATCATTATGTACACGCGAGAAATGTAAAACAATATCTATCATCTTCAAGAACTAAGGTTTAGGCAATTGTGAATTTTTAGGCAAAGACTAATGACAAACTAATGCTCTGATCATAGAAGAAGAAAACTGATTGTACGAAAGTGCTGAGAATAAGGTTAATGAATGGCACAACCTACTTTGCCTACGTATTAAATATGTAGTCACTAAGATTGTAAAGCTGGATACGTTAAAAGATTTAAAGCTTCCAAATTTTGAAATTATATTATACTATTGTAGCTCATATTACTTCAATTAGTCTCTTCGCAAGGTTCTGAACATTTCATGACAAGGACACCAGATAGGTTAATCTATTGTGCGAACCCTTACTTAAATGTTTTATCCACCCATCGACCTAAACTGAAGATTACATAATTTTCAATTCTGTGGTCTGAGGCTGACCCATTTTTGACGATCACACAGTGTCAATGTCCCGCTTCCCAAACTGGGCATCCGTTGTCAGTTATTTGAATCCAGATCCTTTCGTACGTAGAATGAAAAGCAAAAGTCCAGGCTATAAACGACCCTACTGACTAGCGTAGTCCAGATACCACGCAGATCTAGCGTTACGTTTTATGGCTGCATGTCGACTGTCTGTATGGATACGGATATTATGTGTGAGCCTGGGACCTTTATGAATAGTGAGCGCGTCAAGGCAAATGATCATCAGAGATGCGTCGTAATTCCTGGAGAGCAACGAGAAACATGCCGTAAGATCTCATATTTTTTTTTATCCAATCTTCGTATTGACTGAGTTATATATGGCTGATAGGCAAAATATTGTGGGTAATCTAAAAATGAAAATCGTTGTAATCGTTCTAGAACAAAATATTCCACTTAGCCTAGAGTGATTTCACCTGTGGACATGTAAACTCAGAAATGGACAGTATTGTCTAGGGTCTACCTGGAAATATTCAATTGTTGTCCACCATCTTGTCTTGTAGATTTTCAAATTTCTGTACGGAGTAAATGTCTGCAACAAGACACTGTCGAAGAGATCTTGTCTTGTGGTGATTTAAATTAAGTACAGTACAGAGTTGCAACAAGACATGTCGAAAGATCTTGTCTTGTGATTTAAAATCCTCTTTAAAGTGCAGGTCTGCACCAAGACATGTCGAAGAGATCTTGTCTTTGTGATTTAAATCTATGTACTGTACAGGTTCACTTTGCCACCAAGCCATGTCGATAAGAGATCTTGTCCTTGTGATTTCATAAATCTCCTCGTACAGTAAAGAGTTGGGTGCAAACAATAGGCATGTCGAAATAGATGCCATCTATGTCCGAGACAGTGAGCTCTAGTTTATTGTTTCTTTAATTCGGCACTCGACTTTTTACATAACAAGCGTTAGGGGTTCCCCGTGTCTGTTGCTTCCGTCGACTCTGCAAAATGATGAACATTAAATAGCGACTTCCCGCTTCCTTCAAGCATAAGGACCCCTCACATCCCCAACACATAGTGAGGAGAGGAGATGGGAGAGACACCATCTATAAGGTATTGTATGAGGTATGAGGCAGTTAAATCATCTTGATAAACACAATTTGCTTACATAAACCATGGTTCAAGAACACATAATGCTGGCCTTCCTGGGGCCGGAGAAGATCAAGTTGTAAGGTGGGATCAATCGCTGTGGGGGGGGGGGGGGGATAGATAAGGAGGAATAAATTAGTGAAAGGTTGATGATGTGATCCTTTTTATTTCTGATACATATCTGATGTTTTAGTTGATGATGGCTGTTTGATGTTCTCTTATTTCTGGTTTACACCTGTTGTTTAAGTTGATGATGATGATTTTGAAGTTCTTCTTATTTCTCGCCTACTACTCTGTTGTTTTAGTTGATGATGATGATTTGAGTTATTTATTTCTCCTACACTCTGTTGTTTAGTTGATGATCTGGTTATTTGAGTTCTCTTAATTTCTGGATACACGCTGTTGTTTTAGTGATATGATGGTGATTTGCGTTTTTCTTTATTTACTAGTACACTCTGTTGTTTTCTAGTGATGATGGTGATCTGATCCTTATTTCTGAGGTAATACTCCTGATGTATTAGATTGCTGATCGCCGTGATCTTTTATTTCTGCAGTACATTCTGATAAATTTTAGTGACTGATAGGTGATTTCGAGTTTCTCCTTATTTCTCCTACACTCTGTTGTTTAGTGATAATGGTTATTTGCAGGCTTATCTCCTTATATTCTGCGTACACTCTGTTGTTTTAGTTGATGGTGTGATTTGAGTTCTCTTTATTTCTGGTACACTCTGATGTTGTATAGTTGATGATGGCTGATTTGAGTTCTCTTATTTTAGTACACTTTGATGTTTTAGTGTTGGCATGATGGTGATTTGAGTTTACTCTTATTTCCTGCGTCTCGCTGATGTTTAGTTGATGGCATCGTTGATTGGAGCTTCTCTTATTTCTTGGTTACACTCTGTTGTTTTAGTTGAATGATGATGATTTTGAGTGTCTATTATTTCTTGGTACACTCTGTTGCTTTTTAGTTGATGATGCATATAAGATTTCAGTTCTCTTATTTCCTGCCGGTACACTACGTTTTATTTTGATGACAGTGATTGAGTGCTCCTTATTTCTTGCGGCTACACTCTGTGTGTTTTTGTTGTGATGCGTGTTTTAAGCAGTTCTATTATTTCTGGGCGTGCTGTGGGCATAATGGATGATGAACGAAGTGTTCATAAATCCAGATATACCAGGTTCGAAACCTGCCTGCTAGGCGGTGTTGGGTAAGCAGATCGCCTTTTTGTGTGGATTTTAACATTGTATATAGCGCTTCTCAACAACACACCGTACCGGTTCAAAAGCAGTGGCAAACTAAACTGAATGAAATAAATTGCCTTAGAAAGAAATCTCAAATCAGCCAATAAGTGCTGGGTTTGATTGTCCACGTTCTGTAAAAAGGAATTAAGCAAAGCTAACTTTTGTTATTTCTGGTAACCCTGATGTTTAGTTGATGATGGTGAATCTTTTATTTCTTGTGAGTACACTCTTATCGTTTATAGTTGATGATGGTGATTTGAAATGTGTGCTCCATATTTATGGTAATTCAGATCAAAGTGTTTTAGTGTTGATTTTGGAGTTCTTCTTTTATTTTCTATGTGTCGTGAGTGATGAATTTATAAGATAGGTTCTATAGATTGTTTATAGTACTTGTTCTCTGGAGCAGATAAGAATGGTTGATTAGTGATGACACTGGTGAAAGTAAGGTGGGCAAGATTATAGTTTTTATCACGCAGGGCTAGATCGTTTAAGAGAGAAGGACAGTTTCTGGATAGATTAATTTAATAATAATCAGCCTATCCTTGCCGACTTACGATATTTAAATAAGACCACGACTATTCTCCCTTGTACAAAAAATACAAGTTACATCTGCTCTCACACGCACACAAATTGTGTGACAAATACACTTAACGAACGTGAAAAACAAACTATGAGAGTTACACATATAATGGATAGGGTTTGACCGGACACTAATTACTAACAGGTTTAGATAAATTTTTATTATAAATAGAAAATCAACAACATAAAATCACTATACATCAGAACGCATTGATCAATGGGTTTAAAGACTAAATAATGAAGATTAATCTAAACTACGTTCTTCCCTCTCTTCTGGTAAAGTAAAAGATAAGGACGTATCACAATAGGGAGTTAATTTACCCCAAAATAAATCAAAAGGTTACAAAACAATGTTATTGAAATATAGTCAGTACTGGGAGTATAAAGAATAGGTTCCTCAATGCCTAAACATATCCCGTGAATAATCAGATTATAAGATAAAAAAGAAGAAACCATTATAAGTGAATGATGATTTAAACAAAAAGACATGTTTTTTTCTCTGTTCATTTAATTCACACATACACGCAAAGGCCATTTCAAATTTGATTACTCCAGTAGTTGTCGCGGCCCATTCCAAGAAATGCACTAATAAGTAATATCTACTTAAGTGTCAAATTGTAAAGTTTGCCAAATCCTAGCCCCAGACTCTCCGTAGTTGCTGCCTGCAAATTACATGGGTGTCGCTTAGAGTCTGGCTTGTTATAATTTTCCTGGTACAATAAGTTATCTATGTCCTTCAGTGGTTGGAACGTAGTGAAGGTTCATGCGTGGGTGATCGCGATGTTAATGTATAAATAGAACATATTATTCAGTTCCTAGGTTGTTTTAGCATCAGGTGGCTGAACTGAAACGCTAGGTTAAGTTAACAAATTCGGTTTGCCTGGACAATATATTTCTCCTTTCTTTTTTACGCCACAGCTGGCCCTGATGCGCAGTTGATATAATGTGAATGATGGTTATAGGTCTGGCTTCCAGTTCAATATTATAATATTATTGTTTCTTTCTGCGTTTCTCTCATGGAAATGAGAGAAAAATTGAGACCGCCACAGGTACACTGCAAGAAGCTCGATCAATATTAAAGTATTTGGATGACTTATAATGTTATATGTTCGCTATAGATGCTCTATAGTTCATATGGTCCCATAAGAAAAAGCCGGCTAGTTTACTCAGTTCGATCTAGCCTGCTTATTTTAGGAAAAGAAATATAAACATGTTAACCAAAATTATCATAATATCTTATCTAACACGTGGTTAAAAATAGGACCTCTACACCATACCCACATGTTATTATAATTAGATTAAAACACACGCTTGCTCTATCTTTATCCTATCAGTTATTTATAACGCGTGTGATATGAACACTCAGTCATTATATAAAACTCATTTACAATAAATGGACTAGGAAGTAAATAATATATGCCCGAACGGTAGACACGATTATTTTAATGTATGTACTAGTCAATTTAAAACATCTTGCTACTGCGCGAGAACTAGTGCGAGTAATTTAATGTTACTTTACGGCTCGGAATAATTAGCTTATACTTATTTAATTTAGCACAGAAAATCTCAGTGGAAAAGTATTATTAAACTTAAACACACATAAATCATTTTAAGCCTAGAATCTTGGTATATAAATTACCGCAAAGAAGAAACTGAAAACTCTCTATGCAAAATCTAATAATTTCTTCACTTCTGTACGAGAAATCTTAAGATAAACGAGCTAGTAGGATTCAGATACATTTCTGAAGAAACTGATCATGGCTATCGGACTGGAGAGACATTGGGTGTTATAATGAATAAAATTTGACGTTCTATCGTTTCTTTAATTGCGATATATCAGTCACATCACGACTGCCAAGACCGCGAGCTAATTTGACAGTTCTTCTGTTCTGTAATCAAAGGTAATTTTCACCACCTCTTTCCGCTTCCTTCTAGCCTCTCTTGCTTCGAAATTTGATAACAATTTAGGGGTTTGGTGATAAATAATAAATAAATCTGCGTATCGACGACGAGAAACCTAAACTTTGTAATTTCTTTACCAAAACCCTAAGCTAACTAACTCTCTAAGACGAAGCACACTCACTGCTCCTATCATCGAGTACGACGTTATTTATCTTATTTTCTGAAGTTGCAATGATAACGTCTTTTCTGAACAAACTCAGAATCAATTTCTTCTCGCTCGTAAACAGCTCAGACCAAAACCACGTGTGAATTCCCGATAGTATAAAGCCAAAGTGTGCCCTAAAAGGATGAACTCTTGTTTCTATTATTCCATCCTCATCTATGTTTCTCTACGTTAATTTAGTACCAATCTCGCCTTGCTCGAATATTATTTTTAAGCTACGTAATTACTTCACCTTGAAAGTTTTACAAATCCAACAGTCCGTCAAGACCTGAACATCGTCCTCGTGCCATTACCTGATCAAAGAATTCAATTACACCATGCCTCCGCACGTGCTCCTCGCCGTTTCACATAGCGCTTAATTGCCAGATGGCCCATGTGTTAATTAAACTGTGATGAATACTCGCTTCATTGTAAGCAAAAAATATAAACTAGCTGCCGCAGGAGCAAGGGGCAAAAGTGGATGATTACTGCGGCACTAATTTTCATCTGTGTATTTCTTGCCAGTTACACTCATGTTTTAGTTGATGTTGGTTAATTTGAGTTCCTTTTATTTTCTGATTTCACTCTGATGTTCTCAGTTGATGCTGGTTGGGTGATTGAGTATCTGCCTTATTTCTGGTTATACTCTGTAGTCTATAGTGATGATGATGATTTGAGCGTTCTCTATATTTCTGAGCTACACTCTGGTTTGTTTTAGATTGATGTGTTGTCTATTACCCACCGTTACTTTAATTTCTCATCCAATTCAACACAAGTTACGACATTCTACATATTAATGTGATACATTCTTATTGTGCCCCTACACTACATTATTGATTTTAGTTTTTAATCAGCTACTTACAAGCCGTCATGACGCGATACAAATTTGACTTTAATCTAGTTCTACAGCTGTCATTGAAAAGGTTACACATTGGCCTTTAATAGTATTACAGCTGTCATGATAGGATACACATTTTACTTTAATAAGTACTACAACTGTCTGAAGGATACACAAATAGTTTATTAATACTACTAGCTGTCATGAAGAATACACATTAGAACACTTTAGATCCTAGTAACTACAGCTGTCATGGAAGGATAAAACATTTACTTTAAATCAGTACTGACAGTTGTAGCGATAGCTGTCATTGAGGATACTCATTTAATTTAATGTCAATACAATACAGCCGCATGGAAGGATACACATTTAGTTTAGTAAAGCACTACAGCTTGTCATTTAAAGGATACTTAATTTACTTTAATCGAGCACTAAAGCCTGTCATAAAGGTTACACATTTCATTTAATCAGCTTACTACTGCACTGATCATGAAGGCAGGATACACTTTTATTTTTAATGAGTTAATACAGCTGTCATGAAGGATACACGTTTACATTTTTCAGCCACTGCCAGCTGGCATGAAGGATAGACCTATTTAATTTAACTCACAACTTAACAATGTCATGAAGGATACACAATTTATTTAATCAAGCACTACTTGGTGTGTCATCAAGGTATACGTCATTTACTTAATCTAGTACTATAAACTGTCAAATGAACTATACAATTTTACTTTAGTCGAGTTACTACAGCTGTCATGAAGGATACACATTATACTTTAGTAAACTCAGTATACATATACAACTGTCATGAATGGACGACAAATTTACTTTAATCCAGTACTAACATTTGTCATGAAGCGACTACAACATTTAATCTTCTCAATTAGTACAACAGCTGTCTGATGAAGGATACACATGTTGCTTTAATCGAGTACCACAGCTGTCTATGACAGCGACACATTTTACTTTTTATCAGCTACCATGCTGCTATTTGAAGTATACACATTTACTTTAATCAGTGCAACAGCTGTTGAAGCGATACACGATTTACTTTTAATCAGTACCACTGCTGTCATGAAAGGATACATCCTTTTACTTTTAATCAGCACCACAGCAGTGCGTTGAAGGTTACACCAAATTTACTTTAATCAGTACTACAGCTGTCATGAAGGATACACATTTTACTTTAATCAGTACACACATATTTTGTCATGAAGGATAATACATTTAATTTACATCAATACCAAAGCAGTCATGAAAGGATGGTCCACATTTACTTTATAATCTAAGTACCAACCTGCCCCTATCATAAGTATACACATTTACTTTAATCAGTTACAACCCAGCATGTCAATGAAGGATACATTTTTACTTTAATACGTACCACCGCTGGTCTATGCAAGGAATACACATTTACTTTTAATCGAGTACCACTTGCTGTCATGAAGGGTACACAGTGTTACATTTATGAGTACCATACTGTTCTATGATGGATGACACATTCTACTTTAATCAGTTTACTATAGCTGTCATGGTGGCATTAAACATTACTTTAATCATATACTACAGTGGTCATGAATGATTTAAACTTTTACTTTCAATTAAGTAATCACTGCCGTCATGAAGGATAAACTATTTATCTTTATAATAAGCTTACATACCCTGTCTCGAAGCACTCTACATATTAACTCTTTCTCGCGTATACAGCCCTTGTCCATGAAGGATACAAATTTAATTTAATCAGTACTTACTGCTGTGATTGATGTTCCCACTTTTTTTGTAAACATCAGCTATACTACAGCTTGTCATCAAAGGATATTCATATCTGACTTTATTATCAGTACTACAGCGACCATAAAGGATATACATTTACCTTTTAATAAGTACTACAATTGTCATGAAGGACACACATTTACTATAATCAGCACTACAGCTGTGCATCCGAACAGGAATAAAATTTACTTTAATCAGTACTACAGCTGTCATGAAGGAGACACATCTTAATTTAATCACATACCACTGATGTCACGAAGTAAATATCACATTTTCTTTTATTCAACACACAGCTGTCGATGAATGGATATGCACATTTAACTTTCTTCAGCTACAGTGCTGTCATGAAGGAAGATACTCATTTACTTATTATTTGTACAACTGCTGTCATAAAGGGATACCTCATTTACTACTTTAAAATCCGTACGTACAGCTGTCATGAGCGATACACACTTAGGATTTAATCATACTACAGCTGAATCATGAAGCATACACCATTTACATATAATTTCGTACTCGCTTCTGTCATAAGGATACACAATCTAGGTTAATGTATACCTCCTGCTGTCAGACAGGATACACAAGTTACTTTAAATAATTAGCACTGCTGTCATGAAGGGATTACACAAATTACTTTAATTCAGTACTCTAAGTCTGTCATGGTTTACAATTTACCTTTTAATTAGTAATACAGTTGGCATGGTTACACATCTACTTTAATATCAGTACTACGCTTTTCCTGGATACTCATTTCACTGTAATCAGTACTACAGTTGATCATGGTTACACATTTCTGAGATTTCGTTTGGGTCGGGAGCAAAGTGGCTAAGTGTTATGGCGTCCGCTTGCTTAATTTTTAAAGGCCGGGGTACAAGGAAAATCGTTTATACGAGTTTTTTGGTTATTTCCCAACCAGAGGTGTCACATAGTTTTCATGTCATTCTTGTGGATTCTAAAGGGATGAGAATTTGAGCACTGGATAGAGTTTGTCCGTGTCGCAATCGTAAATTTAGTCTTTAGGAGACCAAACCAGTCCTTAGGAAATAGTGGATCTGCGTTTATCCAGTGGAGCAATGATGGATGACATCTCAGTGATAGAAAGGTTGTACAGAGTAACTAGCTGCTTACACAGTGTGTCTGCTGGGAGATTCCAGAACAAGGACAGACTTATAATACGATCAACATCGTTTTCTCAATTGTGTCTCCTATCCATCCCTCCTGCGTCAATACATCCTCAGTTACCTTGCAGTTTCCAAGACACACACCTGCGCTCTTGTCATCAGTTCCACGTTTGGTGACATTGTCAAAACACAGACGCAAAGGATAACAACTATATTCGCAAGCAAACCTAGGATGAATATGTCCTGCAGCTTTTTTGGTATGTCCCAACACAGTGCTTCTAATGGTCTTATGCATGTTTATTTCAGACCCAATTGTTGTGACCACACATCAACAATCGACATTTTGTCAAATATCTGATGATGGTTAGGGATAGAAGTTATCATAAGTCTCAGCAAAATGACAAAGAACATCAAGGTGGGGAGAGGGAGATGTCCACTGAATTCCATTTCTGTTGTATGATGCCGATCTACGCCCTAACCCGCTCTATTAGACAATAAGATGAACCCAGTCCATACTGATAGATAGTTAGTCTAGGACCATAGGTAATGAGTAGGCCTATCCAAGGCCGCTGAAGTGGTAATTACTCTGAAAGCAGGGGTTACAAACCTACTCGGTTATGGCAAATGCGTTATAGAAATACCTGGTAATATCCTTCACACACATTGGGATTCTCCCCTTGGTACTACGGAGCTAATGTAAAGGCACTGGGGGGAGTTAAACAGAGTTGTTTAATCAAAATATCCCACTTTAAAGGATCACATATGCGGCAGCGGAGCATACTAGCAATGAATGTATTGCCCCGGTCAGTAAGGCATGTAACAGCGATGGTTTGCATAATAACAATTGGCTAGTCAATTTCTTTGTCATGTCACTTAGTCGTTCGACGTCGAGTTCTTAGTGATGGTTCGATGAGCGATCCACACGTCAATAGTCCACTCACAGTACATCAGGCAAGCTTACGATTGCGCATTTATGCAGACAATCCATTGAGATTATAATAAACAACAACCGTCGCTATTTACACAACTGTCTGACTCCACATTCTTATTTTATTTTAACGCTTTTTTTTGTCTACGTTCGCCCGCTAATATGAAGAGCGTAAATCTCACGGGTTTATTATGTTATGTTATACCTGACATTGATTTTACGTGAGTATCCCTTTCATGTTTGGAGCTACAGAATGGACAGGTGAAAGCCCTCAGCCATTCAGGCAAATACTCGCTAGAGATTTTCGGATCGACGTACCATTGCAGCTGTGGTCGGCTCAGGAGCCGTCCCAGTCAGAACTTATTTACGACACTTCTTCAAATGTACTCGCCAGGTCCGGTCATGAGTTAATCCTGTCCCAAATCCCCGGTCGAACGAAAAAAATCCCCAAATGCCGGTCGCTCACCGGTTTGATGGCTGTTCACCTCCGATCGCCAGAGCAGGTGTTAGTAACCACTACGCTAGCGTCCGGCCACACACAAATAGTTAAAAATGTCTAGGCTACTTCGATAGTCTCCGCCTTCAGATGTAGCGAGGTTTGATGCTTTAATTAGCGAATCATTCCCACTAATCAAATCACGGACTTGAAGATACTCAGAGTTTTTTATGTTTTGGATTATTATAAGTAAAGAAAATTCTATGGGGAGGGGGTGAAGCACTGACGACAATTTCAATAGACAGGGGTGAAAATCCAGTCCCAGGATCTCTTTAATTTCGCATGAACTGGAGGTAAAACTTCCTTCAAGTGATGTTATGATAGCTACTGATCAGGAGGTATGGTTTAAATCCAGGTGAGGGTAAAAAAAAAATCCTATTAGGTCCATCATGTTCTTTTCAGTCAGGTAAATACCAGTATTCTCTCAAGTCAGAGCCCTTAACCAAAATTATCGCTACTTAAAGGCACTGTTCATCTTCCAGTTTAATTACCCGATTGTAAGTTAATATTCGAATGATTTTTATTAAAAAAAAAAGTTCCTGTCGGGTGCTTTCTTTTATGTAATTGATAGCCTAGGTCGCATCGCGACGCCACTTAAGAATTATATTTAAAAATTGATTCCATCAATATTCTGACGATAAGTTAAACAACCGTAGTCCTGACATGGACATCTGTAAGAATTTCTCAGATTTCTTTCTTTGATGCAGGGATTGCAAGTGTTAGCGATCACTCTGTAGGAATGAAAATAGACATGCAATATACCGGAAAAAGACTCAGAGTCTTAATAAACATTATAATAAAAAAGCGCGTCTATGAGATTTCCAGTTATAGACAATATCATATACCCTTATCTTATTTAATTAGTAATTTACATCTTTAAGTCCTCAGGTCGACTTCCTAAAAAGGCACTCAGGGGTTAGACGCGCTTGGACCCAATCGACTTTAAAAGTGAGCTTTTAGTATATGTGCCAAGTCTGTTTGAAGACCTGTTTCTAATTATACACTACCACACAAGTCATTTATCCGCTGACTGCAAAGTTCACATTCCATTTAATTACCGCACGTGTTGTTAAGACTGTGAACGTGTTTCTGTTTTGGAGAATAATTTAAATTTAGATTTTTGGTAAAGCAATTTTTCATTAAGCGCATAGCTCCTCCATCGGACTGTGACCTGGAATAACTAATCATTTTTTTTCAAGCGCAGTATCCGTCCATTTTTACCTTTGAATAACTAAGATCATTATTTCAATGAATTGCTTTTATACTTGTAGCACAATAGTAAAGTACATCCAATTACCTTCCATGTTTTCATATACAGACGAACAAAGTATAATTACCTGCATATGAAATTTTTTAAAAAAAATTATTTACAATTCAACAACAATGACAAACGAACTGGGGTGCGCCATTATTACCACTTGGGCTCAAATCCACTTTTTTGCCTTTGGAACTGAAAGAGTTTAATAAACACTGCGCGAGTTCTAATGGTTAAAACCACATCTATATAATATATAGGATTTAACTAAATTTATTAATTATAAAAATTCCTTCGAACGACTAATAAAAGTTACTTTAGCTCATTTAAGCCTCTATTATTTTTTGGAAAATAATATAACAGGTATAACATTACATTTACAACTGGGATCAATATTGAGATGGTTTTGAATTTAATAAATTTAAATTAACACAAAATATCCATTGAAATTAGAATGAATGAACTAGTAGTCCACTGATCACTAGACACAGTTATATTTTTTAACCTGTTATTGCACAGAATAGAATTCACACTGCAAATATATATGAAATCCAGGGGAAAATCTATAACAACGATTTCATATCGCTTAGTGCTTCTGTCAAGTTCTGGCCTATATATGTGTGGACGACGTAGTGAGAACATGCCTTTTCTTCATGGTCTGGATATATAACTACAACTGGAATGCCAGTCATGGGGGAGGGGGACAGATATGTGAACTTTGCACACTAAACTTTAGTTTGTATCTCAGAAGCACTTTTGCTGAATCTGACCCGCATAGACAAAAGAGAGAAGCCGCCCTTGCGTCTCTCGTATCTTCTTCGCTCGCTGCTTGTTTGCCCGGCTTTCCCGTTCGCATACCTACTGCACGATCATAGGTTTTCGTGTAAATTTAACCCCGAACAGATATGCGAACATACCGTGCAGGAAACTGGGGTGCGTCGCTCGTTTCCAGGAAGACCACACTCTGCCTTTGATAGCATGGGCCAAGCCCAGTCCCTTCCTGAGAAACTCTTGTATCCCAGCTGTCTCAGTGATCTGTTGTCACTACTTATCAGACAGTTTAGATGCTGGCAACGACCCAACATGACAGCCCCGAAGATTAATGTAAATACCCTGCATATGATTGACCAATCAGAGTATAGATCCCATGATCGTGATACTTAATCTCTCCTTAAATCAATGCATTAGTTTTTACCGTGCAGGAATGAACGGTATGATAAACTGTCCACATATTAATCAGCAAACGTCGTATGATCTCTGGCGTGGAAAGGTTCTGCATAGCGTAATGAGTTACAGGTGAAAAAAAAATCCCGTTTGACGCTTAAAGGGTTTACAATATACTCGGGACGGCACTTGAATCCCTACTTTGTATGTATAAAGCTATATTTCGAAGAGGTCAGTATACAAAGCACGTCAAACATACTATAACATTCCAACGCTTTCAGGAGTCAATCATTTTAAAAATAAGCTATCTAAGTTCGACTTCACAGCATATGTATAAGTTGATCTTAAATGCTAGGAGATGGCTAGCACGTGATAGAGTTATCTAGTATCGCATCTAAGGTGAGGACATCGTTAGCCTACACAGACTTTCTTAGAGTTTGTCCGTGTGATCTAAGGGAGGCGAGCATATTTGAGCACTGATAGAGTTCTGTCCGTATTGAGCGATGCAACTATTGTCCTTAAAATAAAAAAAACCAAACCAATACACATGTCTCATCGTCATAATATGTAATATTACTGCAACCATCATTAATGTGACACATGTCTCATCTGTCTATTGTGTAATATTTACTGCGTACATCATTAATGATGAGACACATATCATCATCGTCTATAATGTAATATTTTACTGCGACCATCATTAATGTGACACATTTACATCGTTTATAATGTCTGACAATATTTACGGCTATGGACCTATCATTAAATGTGACACATGTCTCATCGTCTATAACTGTAATATTTACTGCGACCATCATTGAAATGTGACACAATTTAGACATCATCTATAAATGTAATATTTACAGCGACCATCATTAATGTGACACATTCCTCTCATCATCTAATAATGTTGAAAATTTGTACTCGACGACCATCATGAATGTTGACACATTTATCATCGTCTATAATGAATATTTACATGCGACCATCATTAATGTGACACATTTCTCATCATCTATAATGTAATATTTACGAGCGACCATCATTTAATGTGACACATGTCTCATCGTCTATAATGTAATATTTACCGCGCCATCATGAATGTGACACAATTTATCATCATCTACAATGTAGATATTTAGAACCGCGTACCCATCAAATTAATGTGACACATTTCTCATCATCTATAATGTAATATTTACTGCGAACCGCCATCCTATTAATGTGACACATTTCTCATCATCCTATAATGTAAATATTTACTGCGACCCATCATTAATGTGACACATGTCTCATCATCAATAATGTAATATTTACTGCGATCATCATTTAATTTGACATATTTCCTCATCTGTCTATAATGTAATATTTTACAGCGACCATCATTAATGTGACACATTCTCGATCGTCATATAATGTATATTCTACTGCGACCATCATTTAATGTGACACATTTCTCGTCATCTTATAATGTAATATTTACAAGCGACCATCATTAATGTGACACCAAGTCCTCATCTGTCTATAATGTAATATTTTACTGCGACCATCATAAATTTGACACATTTATCATCATCTATAAATGTAATAATTACAGCGACCTTCAATAATGTGAACACATCTCTCAAATGGTCTAATCTATAATGAGTTAATATTTACTAAACTGCGGGACCATCATTAATGTTCAGACACATTTCTTCATCGTCTATAAATGTACTATATTTACAGCGTACCATCAATAATGTGACAATTTCTCATCATCTAACAATCGTAATATTTACAGCGACCATCTATTAATGTGACACATGTCTCATCGTCTTGATAATGTAATATTTTACAGCGACCATCATTAATGACTGACACATGTCTCATCGTCTATAATGTAATATTTAACTGCGACCATCATGAATGTGACACATTTATCATCTTCTATAATGTAATAATTACAGCGACCTTCATTAATTGTGACCACATTTTTTCTTCATCTATTATGTACGGTAATATTTTACAGCGACCAGTTTTTAATGTAACACATTTATCATCATCTATAATTAATATTTACAAGCGACCATCATAAATGTTTACACATTTCTCATCATCTCTAATTGTAATATTTACAGCGATCATCATGAATGTGACACATTTCTCATCTGATTTATTATTATGTATTAAGAACCATCACATCAAGAAGATCATGAAATGTGTACACAATTCTCATCATCTATAAACGTAATTTATACAGCACGGCCATGAAATTGTGACACATTTCTCATCGTCTTTTAATCGTAATATTTACAACTAACGGTCGTGACTGTATTTGGACACATTTCTCATCTATCTATAACGTAATTATTTTACGGCAACGGTTATGAACGTCACACATTTCTCTATCGTCTGTGACGTTTTACATTCACAGCAACGGTCATGTACTGAAACATATCGCATCATCTATATATGATGTAATATTTACAGCATCGACCATGAATGTTACACATTTCTTATCAGTTATAATGCAATATTTTACAGCAGTTCATGACTGTGACAGAGCATTTCTCATCATCTGTAACGTATATTTACAGCAAAGATCATGAATGTGACACATTTCAAGACATCCTATATCGTATAGTGAATTCATAATTGATACAGTACCAACCATGAATGTGGATACATTTCCTGAAAGAAGTCATGTAAACCACGTAATAAATACCGAGCAATCGATTTCATTGAGTGTGACACATTTCGCTACATAATCTGAATATTGTACGTAATATACTTACAGCACTCAAAGAACATTTGAATGTGACCATTTCTCATAATCTATAACGTAACATTTTTTAGGAAAAAAAATATGATGTATGTGACACATAGTCTCTATCATTTGTAATGTAATATTTACAGCAATCAGTCATGAAATGGTTAACGACATTTGGCATCATCCATTACGTAACAGTTACAGCAACAGATCATGATGTGACACTACATTTGCTCATCACACCTATAACGTAATATTTACAGCAACGATTATGAATCTGACACATAACGACTCGGAAAAGAAACAAAACAACTGATCACGGCTGAAACAAAAGCAGTATAAAAAAAATTAACTTGTACATCGTTGAATACTGCATATACAATAAAGTGTCCACACAAAGTAAGGGTAAAGGTCAAGGATTCTTCTACACGCCCATGGAGGCATATTGGGAATATGGTGTTAGGCCTATATTTTTTTGACCAACGGCACACTAGAGGCAATGTGGTCAGCGTCACGTCCGCCACCTTAACCTTCCCAGAGTTGCTCTGGTACCCATTTCATGAAGCTGGGTCGATCCCAAAGCCGTTTGCAGTCTAAAAAATCCCACATCAACTGGGGATAGAACCATAGACCACCGAGATCGGAAGCCAGTGTACTAACCTCCTTCCGCACAAAGTTACTTGAGGAAATATGCTACGTATACACCAATTCTCAATGATCCCCAATGACAAACATGTGTTGTCACTGTATAGAACAATGATTTTCTTACAATATTACAAATGACAAATTTAGATGATTAAATCTATTCGTTATGGTCTTACACATCATCCTTCTTCTATAAATCTTATGTTCTAACTCTACCTCCTTGTTCTATAAATCTTATGTTCTAACTCTACCTCCTTGTTATATTTATGTTATATTCTAATACAATTTTTTACAAACCGTATAACTCTGCTCATTTCCAAGTTGGTCATATTTGTTAAACGTTTCTTTGCTGTATTTATTCTTCCATTACTGGTTGACTCAACTGATATGACTGCAACAACAGCTAACGGTAACGTTACTTACCTTTATTGTAAAGTATATAATTGTGATTGTAAAGTTTAGGACCTTAAATTTCTGCAGATTACATTTTTTTTAAACTATGAAATATTTGTGTGCATATGTCAATCAAAACATTCTTATGTAACTTTGCACAACGTCTCAGTATATACACATATAAAACATTGATATTATATAATGATTATAAATCAGTTCGTGAAATGTATTGACGCCTATTTATATATATTTATTTATGTACACAATTATGTTTATTTTCTCCAAACCTCTTTTAAAAATTACGAACACACAGAAGACATGTGAGAGAGGAATGTCAAAGACACAACCCAGGCAGACATTTTTGTTGTCGAGCAATATTCTGGCTTTGTGTGATACAGAAACTGATGGTGGGGGCTGGATAATTATACAGGTAATATTTTGTATTTTTTTAGCTGTCTATCTATCTATCTATCTATCTATCTATCTATCTATCTATCTATCTATCTATCTATCTATCTATCTATCTATCTATCTATCTATCTATCTATCTATCTATCTATCTATCTATCTATCTATCTATCTATCTATCTATCTATCTATCTATCTATCTATCTATGTATCTATCTATCTATCTATCTATCTATCTATCTATCTATCTATCTATCTATCTATCTATCTATCTATCTATCTATCTATCTATCTATCTATCTATCTATCTATCTATCTATCCATCCATCCATCCATCTATCTATCTATCTATCTATCTATCTATCTATCTATCTATCTATCTATCTATCTATCTATCTATCTATCTATCTATCTATCTATCTATCTATCTATCTATCTATCTATCTATCTATCTATCTATTTATCTATCTATCTATCTATCTATCTATCTATCTATCTATCTGTCTGTCTGTCTGTCTGTCTATCTATCTATCTATCTGTCTATCCGTCTGTCTGTCTCTCGCAATCTATCTATCTATATATATATATACCCGTGTGTTACCGGGGCCCGAAAGGGGAGCAAAGAATAGTAACACTGCACCCTACCACGCATGTCGTAAAAAGCGACTAAGGAGGGTATGGGCATGGGGCTGTTTACCCCATCCCGTAAAAACTTCGCACAGTGGGGTGATCACCTGCTTGCCAACCAATCTGATTACGGAAACAATGATAGATTGTTTGGTCTGTTTTTGTTCCACAAAGACGCCACTAGGCGTGGTGGAAACAGCGATAGATTGATCAATTTGTTGTTGCCCTAAGACGCCACTAGGCGTACTGGCCACATACTGCTTTGCCGGTTGGTGGCTAAGGATGGAAGAAGAAGAATATATATATATATTAATCTATTTAGCTATTTAGCTATCTAGCTATTTATCTATCAATCTGTATGTCGGTCTGTCCGCCCGTCCATCCATTTGTCAATTCTTCTATCAATTTCTACTAATCTATTTGTCCGTTTCCTTACCTGTCTGTCCATCTGCCGGTATGCCTGTCTGATTTCTATCGTCCTATCGATCGATCTATTGAACTACCTGCTACCAGTTTATCTCTTCATATTGCAGAGACGTACAAATGGTGACGTGGACTTTTATAAAGGCTGGAATGATTACAAGAACGGGTTTGGAACCCCAGATACAGATTTCTGGATTGGAAATGACATTATTCACAATCTGACGTCACAAGTAAGTTCAACTAGGTCTCAATTAGTGCGAATAATAAGTCGCGTGAAGTGGTCGCATAACTCGAATGTGCACAACTCGAAGTTCTAGTTATATGTAAAATATGTTAATTGTTTCAGGCCGATGGAAAAATGCAATGATAATGTTTAAACATACTTTGTTCTCTCTTTATTGTAATTATTATTGCTATTGTTGTTTATTGAGGTAATATAACAGCAAAGGATTTAAAACAAAAATATTTTTCATTCAAGGTAGATCACAAACAAAGTAATAGAGTAGTTATAGAAAGCAACATTTAAAAAAAATATATTTACTGAATATTGTACCTGACGATATGACGAAGACGTCACTGTTATCTTTTAAAATATTCTATCAGCGTAGACTCAACTTTCTTCTCTGTCTGTAAATCTTCATACATTCACAGGCATCGAATTTAACGTAATTTAACTGCTTGTTATATAAGAAATATTATGTACCACAGATTCAGACATTCCGACTTCTAGTCCTAACTTAGTTTTACTATGACCACGTTCAGTAACGTCACATTTTTATTCTTATGTAATAACAAGCCTCTTCGTTTTCGCATTGTCAGTATTTCCATCTGAAATATTCTTCCTTTCGTCCATTTTGTTAAGGAAACTTTAAAAACACAATAACATTGTATATGGTAATATGGTACAACAGGCAGCAGCAAATCCACACGTGACGATAGGCAAGTGCAGACTGATGTAGCGGCATGTAAAACCTTAATTTATATAAACTGGACTCGCTTGTCATATCTTGTATTTGCGCTTCGCACTATATCGAATTCGCACATAAACTTTCATGTCTTGCTTAAACTTCTTCTTCTTCGTACACTCTCAGACGTCCACTTGAATGTTCTCAAAGAAAGCAGTAGTCAGTTTGAGGCTACTGTATTTGAATCCCCGTAAAGCTTTTCCAGGAAAGGAGCTGGCGTCGGCCATATGCACTTTTTCTGTACCACATATAAGGGGAACTTTGAAGCAGATGTTCAGCAGTCATTTTATCAGTGCCACAGTTACACTGATCGGTAGTTCCTATCTTTAGCTTGTTGAATAGATGGTATCTCAATCTGTTGTGGCCAGTGCGGAGTCTGAAGATTACCACTTGTTCTCTTCTGTTGAGCTGGTAGTAAGCATCATTCTGTGTGTGCCCTGGATGTTCTACATTCCATTTGTTTCTGTATCTGATTCTGATAAAACTCTTTGCCTCCTCAAAAGTTATGCTTTGCATCAGGCTAAGGTAGATGTGAACCTTCTTTTGCCATTCTTTCAGCCTCTTCATTGCCGGTGATGTTACAATGAGATGGGATCCATTGGATCACAACACTTTTAAATCGTTGACAAAGTTTGTGGAGCACTATTCTGAGATCATCCAGGTCTGTATTATTTTGTCTTTTCAACGTTGCAATTACTGACTGTGCATCAGTAAAGAAAGCAACTTGTCTCTCTGTGCTTTCTTCTGTCAATATAACCTCTGCTGCAGTTTTCAAGGCCTCTGCCTCTGCTCTGAAGTTGCTGGAGAATCGTCCTTCGCCACTGACAGCCTTTTTTTCTGCCCCAGTGCTTAAGGTCAGAAAGACACCCCCACCTCCATTTTCTGTTGCATTGGTTGCTGATCCATCTGTGTATACATGGATCCAGGTGTTGCGTGGGTAATGTTTCTCTATGTACTTTGTCGCTATGGATTTTCTATCTGTTGCAGTTTTGCTCTTTTTTCTTTCAATTCCAGGAATGTTTTCTATAATTTTAAGGAAACGATTTTTTTTTCCAAACTGGAAGCTTGTGTGCAGTGTAGATGGGTTTAACAGTGGATATTTCATCTATAGAATACTGTTCGTATTTGTGGTTTTTGTTGATTCTACAAAATTGCTTCGTTTGAGTCTTTGCCTTCTAAGAGCATTCATTCTATGGCACATTGGGTGGTCTGTAGTCTTTTGAACTTTTCTGCCTGTTGCTGAGCCCTGCAAGCTCTTCTATCCGTCATTGGCTGGAAGCATGTCATCTTTTCGAGTTCTTTTATAGGTGTTGACTTCATGCCTCCCGTTATAATTCTCATTGCTTGATTTTGGAGTCTGCCAATGTTATCGACGTTTGTCTTAGCTGTTGTTGCCCATGCTGCCATACCATATTCAAGGACTGGCCTCACTCGCCCTGTGTACAACGTCTTAAGCACTTTCTCATCTGCACCCCAAGTTGTTCCAGCAAGTTTTTTCATAATTGCCATTCTTTGTCTTGCTCTCATTCGATTTCTGTCAACCTGTTTTTTCGAAGTCAGACGGCGATGAAAAATAATGCCTAGGTAGTTTGGATTTTCATTTAAATGAAGATTCTCTCCGTTTAGTACTAGTTGAAAGTTCTGAAGTCTAGTTGAGAGGGAAAATGCAGTATACGTTGTTTTCTCTTCATTAATCTTCATGAGCCATGTTTTGGCGCAGTCTTCCAGTGATGTTAGTGCTTGCTGCATCAGAATGTTTTCAGTAGTGATACGTTCTTCAGAGATCCACAAGGCTTAGTCATCTGTAAAGAATGCATTGTGTGTTATTTGTTGAATATTGTCAGTTATGTCATGTATCCGATTAGTGATCGACTTCTCATGATTAGACTCAAGAGAAAGAAAAGGAACATCACAATTTTACAAGTTTATGCACCCACATCTGCAGCAGATGATGATGAAATCGAGGAATTTTACAACAGTTTACAAGAGTCTTTAGGGAAAGTGGAAAAAAGGGATATCATGATAATCATAAGCGACTTTAACGCGAAAGTTGGCATCGAAAGAACAGAGGAAGAGAAAAAGGTGCGAGGTCCATTCGGTATAGGACATAGAAACGAAAGAGGAGAAAAACGAATCGAATTCTGCTTAGAAAACAACCTCTCCATTACAAATACCTTATTTAGACAACATCCCAGAAGGCTTTATACATAGACCTCACCAGATGGCAACAGCAGGAATCAAATAGATTACATCTTGATACAACAAAGATGGAAATCAGGTATATCATCTACAAAGACACTCCCAGGAGCAGATTATGATTCAGATCATAAGCTACTAATTGCAGATTTTAAGTTAACATTGAAAAAAGTGACGAAAGGTACTCGACCTCTCCGTCTCGATGTAAGCGCCACACCACCTGAATATAACATAGAAGTACAAAACAAATTCGAAGCACTTATAGCTGTACAAGAGGATATGACACCGGATGAGCTAGCCACACATGCGAGAGATATTCTCATCACATCAGCAGAAAACATGATCCCTGGAAAAGTGCATAAGAAGCAGATATACATCACGGAGGAAACATTGAGGCTCATGGAGGAAAGAAGAAAATTGAAGCAAACAGGGGTAGAACGGAACAGTGACAAATACAAAAACTGCACAAGAAACATCAGGAGAGACATTAGGAAAGACAAGAAACAGTACATAACGAATACCTGCAATAGAATAGAAGAGCTGCAATTTCAGGGAAAGGATAGGGATATGTTCAAGGAAATCAGAACGCTAACAGATGATTTTAGACCATCATTATATGTAATCAATGATAAAAATGGTAACATATTAACAGAAAGTAAGGATATATTGGAAAGATTTAAGGAGTATTGTAGATAAATGTATGAAGATAGTACAAAGACTCCAGACATGACGATTGAAAATGAAAGAGAGAGCCAGAACCTTTATTAGATGAAGTACGTGCAGCAATCAAAAGTCTGAAGAAAGGGAAATCACCAGGATGCGATGATATACCAACTGAACTAATCCAAGCAGGAGGAAAGGCCAGTGTCCTCGTTTATCATGCACTATGTGTGAAGATCTGGAACAGTGCAATCTGGCCCAAAGCATGGAAAAGATCGGTGTATATCCCTCTCCCAAAGAAAGGCAATTTAAAATTGTGTACCAACTATCGTACTATTGCTTTAATAAGTCATGCCAGCAAAATCCTCTTGCGGATTATCATGAAGAGGATAGAAAGAAAGTTAGAACATGAAATACTCGAAGTACAGGCGGGTTTTAGACAAGGCAGAGGTACGAGAGATCACATCTTTAATGTGAGAAACATCCTCGAGAAATACAGAGAATACAATGTAGATCTTCATGCCTGCTTTGTAGATTACACCAAGGCCTTCGACTGCGTACAACATCAGAAATTGTGGAACATCATGAGAGACATGGGGTTTACAGCACATTTGATATATCTAATTGAAACATTATACCATGAACAACATGCAGCTGTCAGAGTAGCGGGAGAAACATCAGGATGGTTTGAGGTGAAAATGGGAATAAGACAGGGTTCCATCTTCTCTCCATACTTGTTTAACATCTATGCAGAAAATATAATGAGAAATGTTCGGAGTGACCAAGAATGTGAACATTGCGATCCGTTCACAATTGGTGGAAATGCGATACCAGAACTAAGGTACGCAGATTACACAGTTATTCTTTCAAACAGTGCCAAGGGACTAGAACAGTTAATCCTGTCTGTCAAAAGACACAGTGAGGATCAGAACATTTTTCTGACCACAAAGAAAACAAAGATAATGTCCACAGACAAAACAAGATGCCAACCAAAAATTACCATCAATGATGAGGAAATTGAAAATGTCACAAATTTTGAATATCTTGGCTCCATAATTAACAACAATGGAGACTGCTCAATAGAGGTCAGAAGGAGACTGGCAATAGCAATGCAGAGGTTAAATAAAATGAAGAACCTATGGCATAACACCAGCAAATTAATAAAAGTAAAACTTCTGAGAACGTGCATCTTTCCGGTAGCAACATATGAGTGTGAATCATGGACCATTACTCAAACATTAAAGAAAAAAATCGAATCTTTCGAAACAAAGTGTTACAGAAAAATTCTCAGAATTTCGTGGACCAAGAAGAAGAAACATATAGACATCCTACACGACCTGAGCATCGAGGAAAACTGGCTCATAAACAATATCATGTCCCGGAAACTGAAATATTTTGGCCACATTAAACGCCATAGTGGCTTAGAGAGAGCAGTGATGGAGGGTATGGTACCTGGAAGGCGAGGCAGGGGCCGACCATGACGACGGTGGACACAGGATATCGAAGACACCTTGAACATGACATCGGAGGAGGCAGGAAGGCTGGCTAGAGATCGAGAGTCTTTCAGGCGGGCTGTGATGAGATCGACGTTCTGCAAAGGACATGCTACATGGTGATGTCATTTATGTATGCAAGGAACAGTGTAGGTGACAGGACTCCCCCTTGTGAGACCCCCTGCTCTAATATAAACTTTTTACTTCTCTGTCCTTGCAGCTGTACTCTGGCGGTTCTATTTTCAAGGTAGTGACCAATCCATTTATACATTCGCCAACATAATCCACTTCTATGCAGTTTGACTTTCAATCCCTCTTTCCATACAGTAACGAAAGCTTTTTCTAAATCTACCCAAACCAAGAGCGTGTGTTTTTTTTCGTGGAAGGCATCTTCGATTTCCTGAGCTATATATGTGATTGGATCTTCAGTGGATCTGTGTTGTCTGAATCCTGCTGTTGATGGGTTAATAGGTGTTTGTTGTTTAAACAAATTTACATTTCAACAACTTTATTATCTTGGCGTCGTGTGCGTCAGCTGGTATTTGCGAATATCAACCCATACAAACAGCTTGTCATTCTACACATTCTAGGACTCACATACAGACACAGACAAACTATCTGGCATGCCACGATACGGTATTTTGTACTTCTCCTGTGTTATGGTTCTGCAGCCTGCCACATATTGTCTGTGACATGAACAAACTCACAACGAGACTAGATAACAGGTAAAGATATTAACACACGCGACGCCAAGGCCACCATAATAATTAACCAGTAATAAAATGACCTTGATTAACGATGGTATTATCCAAATGAATAGGATGAAGGATGCATATATAAAAATCAGGGTTGAGAGTACAATTGAAGCACCTGTTTCATTTCTAATATTTAACAATCAAGGTGGAATAATAATTTATGTTATGTGCCGATAGTTTGTACATGTTATAAGACTTTGACAAATAATTAATTCATTTTAATTGAAAGCGTGAAGAAATAACACTGACAAACAACATTTTTCTTTCTTATATAAGAATAAGTGTTCTTAGGTCAGTTTCTTGCGCTGATTTCAAATCTGAAATCCGTTTATCTCTATCACGTCGGGTTCTTAAGATATTTGTGAATAAATATATTTTGGGGAAACCGTTATTTGCTCCGTTTCATTTTTACTATATAACTTATTAAAAATTAATAAAAAGCAACATAATTCTACTTTTTATACTGCTAAAAGATGCATGACATATGTTACGCGATTTTTCTAATAGTTACTGTATTTTGAAATAATTCTGAGCAAAATATGGCTTCTAGAAGTTGTAGAAATTCGGCTGATCTGTTCTGTTACGTGTGCGGATATTTTACCGATCGTGTTGACCAGAAAAAACTTTACACCATTACTAAAGAAAGCATATGAACTTTATTTCGATTTGAAAGTTGATGATGCAAATAAATCTTGAAAGCCAAATGCAGTTTGTTCGATACATTGGCAGGTTGGTTACGAAAATCGCCGAAGCATAAGTCGATGCCTTTTGGAGTGCCAGTAATATGGCATGAACATACAAATCACACTACTGATTGTTACTTCTGCTTGACAAATATCCATGGTTTCACTTTTAAAACTAGAAAGTCTGTGGTTTATTCAAATATTGAATTGGTTTCGAAACCAGTGCCTCATGATCCAATCACGTGTCCGATCCAAGTACCACCAGAACAATATCCGTTGGACGTGAATGAACCATCAGAAAGTGATAGTTTACCTGCTTTAGAAACTAATTCTGACTCAGATTACATATCGGTGAATGATGGTGTTTACTTAATTAACCATTCAGAACTTTCAGATCTAATACGTGATCTCGCTCTTACCAAAGGACAAGCGGAATTACTCGGTTCGCGACTCAAAGAATGGAATCTTTTAGCGCCCAATACTCCGATATCTAAATTTCGTCATAGACACAGAGAACTTGTTCAATACTTTGAGATGGATGATGACATTTGCTATTGCAAAGATGTAAACGGTCATGAGCACATAGTCAACGAATGGTGATTTTTCATCGATTCTTCCAAGACTAGTCTAAAAGCCGTGTTATTGCATAACAGAAATTTATTTTCATCAATTCCAGTCGCCTACTCTGTTCATATGAAAGAAACTTATGACAATATGGCTATACTTTTGGAAAAAATAAAGTACAATGACTACCAATGGCGGATTTGTGGAGACCTAAAGGTCATTGCAATTTTCACGGGCATGCAGACTGGGTATACTAAATTTTGTTGCTTCCGATGTGAATGGGACAGCCGCAACAGACAGGAACATTATGCAAGAAAGGTGTGGCCTATCCGGGATCGTATGCAGCTCGGGCATAAAAATGTAATACACGAGCCATTAGTTAACAAAGACAGCATCATTTTACCACTGTTACATATAAAGTTGGGGCTCAAGAAGAATTTTGTAAAAGCGTTAGATAAAACGAGCAAAGCTTTCACTTATCTTCGAGAAAAGTTTCCGCAAGTTAGCGATGCAAAGATAAAGGAAGGTATCTTTGTAGGACCTCAGATTAGGAAAGTTATTGCAGACAAACAATTCGAGAACTTGTTACATGGTAGTGAACTTCGCGCATGGATGGCATTCAAATCGATCGTCGATAACTTTCTGGGAAATCACAAATCTGTCGACTATGTTGCATATTGTTAAGCAGTGCATAGATGCATACAGAATTATGGGCTGTAACATGTCCCTCAAAATCCATTTGCTCGATTCGCATCTTGACCTTTTCCCTGACAACCTTGGCGATGAACATGGAGAACGATTCCATCAAGATATCGCCGTAATGGAGTCACGTTATCAAGGACGGTGGAGTGTGACCATGCTTGCCGATTATTGTTGGATGCTTCATCGCGATGTACCACATGCCATTCACCGACGAAAGTCGACTGCAAAGAAATTCAAGCCTACATAACTGTTATACTTCTTGTACGAATGATGTTGTAATACTGTATGCGATGTTAAAAAACTTCAATTGCGTATTTCTAGAGATCCCGACCTGATAGAGAAAAACGGTTTGCAGATTTAAAAACAGCGCATTAAAATTGACCAGAAAAACATAGAAATGTTAGAGAAAAAAAAAAAAAGGTTTTTTTTGTTAGTCAGTGTAATCTAATGCTAACGCACTTGACTGAAAACAGTAGAAATTAGAAATAGATTTTTGCATGTTGAACAAAACGGACAAACGAAATTTATTTGTAGAAACAAAATGTTGTTATTCATATGGGGAGATTAATTCTCTCTGACTTGGTCGCTCGACCATTTACATTTGTTCAAGTACGTAGTTCGTAGCTCGAGATTGGATGTATTTTTATTACCTGTGTAAATGGAACAGAATCCAGGCTTTCTATTACATAACATTATAACTCTATTTTATGTCATGCACATTTCAGTAGGTAGTACTTACTTACTTACGTAGTCGTTCCTCTACTACCGTGAGGTGTAGAGGTTTGGATTATATATATATATATATATATATATATATATATACTGAAGCACATTAAAAACGCACCACCTGTATAATCCAGGAACAGAGTGTGAAATGTAAATATAAGTGTGTACAAGTTTACATATTTGGAATCTTTATTCATTTTCGTATGAATCCATGCTGGTCATTAATTTGTACATTTGATTGTTATGAAATTCATTGCATTCTGTGCAGGCAAGGGAGAAAACCAAAAATACAAAAAAAAAATGCACGTGCGTTATCCTGCTGGAGAAGCTGCAAGTCTGGATAAATTGTGAACGCAGGAGCAACCAGTGCATCCAGAACCTCATCTCGATATGTCACAGCATTAACATTTCCACGGAAGACGTTTAGAGGCAAGCGATGGTGAAAACTGAATCATCCCCAAATGTGAATACTGCCACCTCGAAATCGGTTGACACAGCAATCTGCAAAGCGCTCTTCACACCGTCGCTAAACCCACATACGTCCATCTGCAAAGGATATGTTGAATCTGTTCTCGTCTGTGAATAGGACAGCATTCAACTGCAGTCTAGTCCATCTGATATGTTGCTCTGCCCATTGCAGGCGCTGCTGACGATGTCTGTGAGTCAAGTTTGGCCCAACATAAGGTCGTCTTGCAGTAAGGCCTGTATCTCTGAGTCGTCGTATGACTGTCATTCGAGAGACTTGCCCATGTCTACCCACTATTGCTCTTGCTGTTTGACTTGCCGGGAGAGTCAATTCCTTAGGTGACTCAGCACAATATGACGATCTTGCGCAGGGGTAGTAACTCGTGGTTGGCCACTCCGAAGTCTATCCCGGGCACTGCCAGTGGTTCCGTAACGTTCATTGAGATGTACAATAGTGCTGTGGTGGCAATTCATCCTTCTGGCAATGGCCCGCGAGCTCATTCCGGTCTCCAACATACTAATGGCTCGTTGGCGGTCGTTTTCAGACAGTCGTGGCATTTCAAGCACATGTACTGGGTGTTTTGTCTCAACGGCCTTTTTATACCAAGTATACTGCCACAACGCGTACACATTTTCAGGGTCATAGCTGTTGAGAATCGTGTTGCACGTGTACCTTTCATCGTTTTCATGTAGTCTGTACACACACCCATGGGTTGAATCTTGCACTTTCCATTCCAGCAGCCATTCGCTCTCTACCGCATGGCAAACACGGGGAAAATCCATTCCCACACTTTTTTTTGCCTGCTTCTCGGCATCAGTATATATAATAGTGGTGCGTTTTTAATGTGCTTCAGTATATATGAATTTATCAAGAAAGACTGGTGATACCAGGGCTAGTGTCTAAATGTTATAAACCAGTATGTTATTAAACGTTAATGTTATTAGTCTGTTTACACCCACTGTTGCGAGTGTAGTGGTTCGGTCTATATCATCGCCACACAGGCTAATTCAATATATGTGTGCTGCTGTCCTGTCACTGTGTCTGGAATGTTGACCTGGGTGTGTATTGCTATGTTCGCACACCACAGTACGTACATAAGAGTACATGCAGGAGTCAAAAAGGGTTGCAAACGACTGGAACAGTTCGATACTGTTTATTCCGTTACAACACAGATACGATGACATAAATGACACACATTCGACAGCAAAACACGAATCATATAATTTCCACATTGCATTAAATATATATAATACGGCCTGTCCACATCCTGGCCTATAATAATCTTCATATGGCCTAAACAGTACTGCATTACTCAATAAAGCCTGCAATATACGGCAGCTATAATAATCTTCATATGGCCTAAACAGTACTGCATTACTCAATAAAGCCTGCAACACACGGCAGCTATAATAATCTTCATATGGCCTAAACAGTACTCCATTACTCCATAAAGCCTGCAACACACGGCAGCTATAATAATCTTCATATGGCCTAAACAGTACTTTAATACACAGCGAAGCCTGCATCACCCGGCAGCTTCAAAATATGGCCTACAAAAGTACCTTAATACATAGCGAAGCCTGCATCACCCGGCAGCTTCATTAATCTTCACAATATGGCCTACAAAAAGTCTTGGCCTACCATAAATCTTGGCCTACACAAATCTTGGCCTATCATAAATCTTGGCCTATCATAAATCTTGGCCTATCATAAATCTTGGCCTATCATAAATCTTCACTGCAGTTTATCATCACATAGGCTGTACACACAAGAATATATATGTCGACATTTTCTTAAGTCCTACGTAGGCATACACATCCAAAAATCACTGGGACTCGACCTCCACGGTCCACGCCCAAAACACAACTCCCAAATCACACACTCTAGTCCCGCCAAAAACCCCGTCGCGAGACTCGGCTGTCTTAAACGCCGCTCTCGATAACACATGCAGACTAGCTGCGAGCTATTCACATGACTCAAAACAGTACAGAATAAATACCTCTCAACATTTGAGATTAAACAGCGTTCACACGCTTATCTGTACTAGTACTCGAAAAATAGGAAAAGATAATTCTATCCTAAAGTCACACAAATATCCGCTTAATCAAGCGTTGCAACTCGAAATTTAATGTGTGTAAAAAACAATTCTAAAGATTACTTCCCTTCCACTAATCCACTTGCAACAGTTACCACCCGCTCCGGGAAAAAAAAATGATTCTATCATTTTTTTTTGAAAAAATTAACTACCAAAAACGAAAAATTTAGAAGAAAATGAAGCTCTAACATATGCTTACAAAAATATATTATTTTAAATCAAAATTATATCTACAACGAATATCAGCATTAAAGTGAAAAGTGGCAATTAAAGCATACAACATAATCAGCTAAGTATAAAAAGTAACTAGCTAAATATACAAATATGATCAGTTCCAAAATTAAGTTACGTATATTTAATACAAACCAAACCGAAAACAACCTCTCGAAAGAGAAAACACAAGATCAATCAAAAGAAGAATGATCTGTAAAAAAGAAAGTAAGAACTCAACAATACCATATACTCATAATTAAGTTGGACAATTACATGTAAAATAAATACAACTATCATAAGTAGATATGTTATCAAGTCATATAACCACTCCAACAATACAAAGAATAGAAGTATAAGTGTTGAAAGAAGACAAAGTATACAAGTAGAATCAAATAAAACGAAGATGAGGTACGAAAGTATAAACAAGATATAAAATCTATACCGAAAAGACAACAGAAAAGAAGGAATGAAATGAAGAATAGTTACCAAAGACAGATAGAAAGTAAAGGCACAAACGCAGAGAAAGTCAATAACAATACATACTAATAAATATTTTGATCAGATAACCTATTCAAAAATAAATATATAAACATGATCGAAAGGCACAACACAAAATATCAAAGTATATCTATACTAACACATCACCAAAAAATAATTTATAACTAAACAAAACCTAATAAGTAATCCAACCAAGTTACAAGAGTTATACATAACTAAAAATAAATAAATTATAGGCATCGAACAAATAAGTAATAGCATTGCTATAACTAATACGACCAACGCACAATCAAGCGCTAAAATAAAAAATACATCATAACAAAAACAACTTTTTACAAGAACTAATCACACTACATATCAATGATATCGCACTGTCAAATGCTGTGCACAGACACAAAAAATTACAATGCCAAAAAAAAAAAAATCATTTTTCCCAAAAGTACCGTACAAACATATTTTTTATGATAAGTTACATAAAAACAGTATTTAATTTTTAAGTAATTCAAGACCACTAAAACCTAATAATGAAATCAACATTTTAACAAAATGAGTGAAATATTAAACAAAAATCCTATCTCGAAGAAACCTTTAAATCAACACATGTAAATTTAATGTATCCTTTAAGTTCTTTCTGCTGACAATTACGTTCAGCTCAGTACAATGCTATTTAGCTATAACTTTATCTTTTACTCAACTAGATATAATATACTTCTATAAATAAATCTACAATCTGTTGCTACTATGAAATATGGAAAAGGTCCTATCGATTATTTGCAAAAAAGAAATTCTGAAGAACAAAAAATAAATTTTCCACATAATCTGCTAAGAAAATAATCTGCATGCCTGACTGGCAAGAAATCAAGTTCTGGAAAAAATCAAAGTTTCACAATATGTTGACAAATCCAAATACAAGATCATTTATGATACATGCAAGCTATTTTCAAAATTACCTTTCACAACACAACAGACAATTCACATCCTCTTGGCATGTTCTATATAATAATTAACAATGACATCAAAACATGAGAAAAATTTAAATTAAGTGAATAACGAACACTCAGGACTATCTAAAAGTAACCACTACTTCAACACTATAAATGAGTTTGTGCTTAGAGCTGACAATCTCATCATGTACAAATCCTATCCCAAACTCCACAGTTGCAAAAATTCTAAGTTAAACAGAGTAGTATACAGGACAATAATTACATGCTACACATTATCAATCACAATAATATATAAATAGCATAAAAATGTATTAACATGTCATCAAACTACCGACATAAAAATAACAACAATTAAAAAAAATTATGGTAATCAAAAGATGCATAGAAATAATCATTACAACAAAATTATATGTTATTTCAAAACAACAACATGTCATGTACTAATATAGAATACAAAAATATTTACTATCTCAAAAAAAAAATTAAGCCGCAAAATTTCCCATTCTCGTGAACACATGTCCTGACCCTCCAAAGTAAACATCAGTTGCTATTTAGACGCTGACAGGTTTCGGTTGACTACTCGAGCGGAACGTTACTCACATTTCTGACCGTCAATATGTCACAGAAGCCTTGACCCTTATCGCAACGTAGCTTCTGTCAACAAATACAAATGAAAATTTCCATTTTACTCCATAGTGAAATTTAATGAAGAAAAAACGTAGAAATCACATTTACAATTACCCAACACCGGCTTGTGTAAAAACCCGGTCTCTTCACGATGTCACTAGCTCTCTCTATCACATGTAGATATCATAGAATTCTTGGGGACAACATGACCGACCTTGAATGTATCTGCTGCCTTACGCTGAAACAAAGTGTTATATTCACAACAACAAGCAGAGCAGGCAATAGTATTCAAGCATCCACTGTTATTTTTACTCTGTTTACTTTGATTATAAATGACTCTAGGCTCATGTTGAACAAAATTAGCACAATTGCGCTTATTATTTGTTCTATGATCAAAATACTTATTATTACCGTTGCCTTGTTTACAAATAATGACCTTAGTCTTTTGTTTAGGAACATTACTCTGGTGATGTAAAGAAACATTTGAAAAGCCATTATCTCTATTATACTTTCCAACATTCTTACAATCAAAACTTTGAGATTTGTTAAATTGTTTACTGTTTCTTGGAGAAGGAAAATTATTATTTACTGATCTCCCTTGGTACTGTTTAATCTTGGGGTTATCTCTCTTACTAGAACTGTTTTTCTTTTCCCCTATGGGAATATATTTACCAATAATTTCAAACTGACTATGCTGAGTTTGACAACTGCCAGAAACAATAGTATCTCTATTGTTCCGCATATGGGTTTCATCTTTGGAACAAGTAGTAATAGCCTCAACACCTGTTATTAATTTCTGAGAATTTCCAATAGTCGAGAAATATTTGCTCTTATGAGTCTTGACCTGAAATATATCCCCTTTCTTTTCATGATCAACAGAACTGGCTGTTACACTAGAATCTTTGTTGTTCTGACGCCAAGAATTATTACTGGAACTATCAGTAATATTAGAACTAGGAAAGTTGTATTTCCCACGATAAGATCTATATTTACTATGTATGACATCTCTCTGAGCAAAGAGTGTATGGGGCTGACTTTTCGCAACTTTCTGTCTATCACTGTCAACATTGACAGAAGACAACATATTGTTATTCAAGACGATGTCAAGCAGGCCATATACTCGTTTTCTGGTCTGTGCAATCTCCACATCTCTATGTGAGATCTCTTCACCTAATTTCTTATTTAAACTCTCAACTCTTAAAACTTTGCAGCTTTCCTCTGCTAGTAAATTTTCAATCTTAGCGACCTTCTCTTTCTCAGCCATCAACTCCACTAAAGACTCTCTCTCATACTGTTCTTTATTTGCTCTCAACTGAGTCAACTCTAGTTGTAGTGACTGAATCTTAATATAATCATTGCTATTATTAAGCTCATCGATCATTTCTGGAATCATCTCATTCTTTTCTTCCTGTTGGATACCAAGATTCGCAATATCATCCATCAAAACAAGAAGTGACTCTGTATAATTCCTATCACGTTTATCGGTCTCAACTTTCAATTTCTCATAAATCTGTTTATTTTGTTGGACCTCCTGTGTAATATTTTCTACCTCAATTTGCTTATCTTTCATCTGAACTTCCAATTGCTTTATCTTCAACAATGCTAAATCCAAACTTGCCTGCACACTAGCAAGTTCTGAGTTTGACTTTTGCAATTCACCCGTAAGTCTAGACACTGTTTCATGTACTTTACTCACTTCAGCAGTACCCTCTAAGACGTTTTCCCGTTGTTGTTTTTTTCTTCTTAATTCCTCATCTTCTAACCTCTTTTTCTGATCAACAGAAATGTCGTTGCGCATTATCTTACGTATACTCTTCAATATCTGATCGCGCTCAACACCCATATAGTGGTACGAAAACAATCAAAGATCCATAAGCAGTAACTGCGCTAAATCTTTAGCCATCCTTAGATGAGGATGAGAGTGAAAATTCTCCTCAGCAAAATATCTTAGGGCACTTGACGCATTGACCAAAAATTTGTCTATCACATGTTCCTCAAGCTGTGGTCCTTTTAATTGTTGATAATCTCTACCTTCTTCCCACAAATAAGCCAATACAGGCCTCATATCCTCAGGATCTATATCATCATCATCCATAGTGATTCACTTACTTAATCAACTATATATAGTAATCACTTATAGTTATGACAAATTACTGTCGCAAAAGGTTTGAAAATTACCTTTCCAGCTCACAAAGTTAACTATTTGTCAAGAAATGAGCTTATTCCTCAATTCTGTATCACCAATTCCTTTTTATAGCACCTTTATCAAGTCACATCATTATCAGGAAGATCAACATATGTCAACAGCCATTAACACCTATGCACAAAATTTTAATCATATGTCAAATTAGACATAAACAACAATAACAACAGAATGAGCAATTAGGGAGGCCCAGTGACATATATGAAGTGACACAATTTACACAAGACAAAATCACTTATCTGTCAATGATCCCGTTCCTTTCCGCCACGACACTGGATATCACATAGACTGCTAAAACCTCCACTGCGGGAAAGCACTGGAACTTGATTCGTTTCTCTTCAGGTAATTTCGTCAATATGATATGTGCTTAACAATGCACAAGTTGACAGGAACCATAATACAGCATACACCGCAACTATTGACTCTTCTGTAGTCTGAAATGTACACGGCAACTCCGTGTATCATAACATCTTGAACTTGTGATGGTGACAACTGGCACCGGTAACCCGAATATTGCAGAAATCTGTCACAACCCGTACAAATGCTGGTACAAATACTGTCCAAGTCTAGTTGAATGCTCTTGACCACTGCAGACGTTGTTGTAGTCTATAGGCATGAAATAGGACGTCAATTGCTACTGGTGTAAAGTTGCATACTACCAAATAAAGCGTGTGTTGTTTCTCAAATGCGCCACCCAGGTAGATAATAACTAGGTCACAGTTCTGAAGTACAGGAGATTCAAGCCCCGCCCACACAGGGCTAATTATAACAAAGTCAAGTGTTCTACACTCTTGTCACGTGAAAGTCATATGTATTATTTCCAACTTGTAGTGACTGGTCCTCTAGATATGTTATGGTCTGGTGGACAAAATTTGCTGCATTTTATCCTCTTGCTTCAAGCATATATCACTGTAGAGCTAACAATTTCTTAATCGTATACGGAACACAGGCACATCTTAAATGATATCAAATGATACGAAAACTACGCCACTTAGGCTATCGACGCGAATAGTCGTAGATGTCAGATCCTGTTTACTGAAAACCACCAAATGATACCGGGGCTAGTGTCTAAATGTTATAAACCAGTATGTTATTAAACGTTAATGTTATTAGTCTGTTTACACCCACTGTTGCGAGTGTAGTGGTTCGGTCTATATCATCGCCACACAGGCTAATTCAATATATGTGTGCTGCTGTCCTGTCACTGTGTCTGGAATGTTGACCTGGGTGTGTATTGATATGTTCGCACACCACAGTACGTACATAAGAGTAAATGCAGGAGTCAAAAAGGGTTGCAAACGACTGGAACAGTTCGATACTGTTTATTCCGTTACAACACAGATACGATGACATAAATGACACACATTCGACAGCAAAACACGAATCATATAATTTCCACATTGCATTAAATATATATAATACGGCCTGTCCACATCCTGGCCTATAATAATCTTCATATGGCCTAAACAGTACTGCATTACTCAATAAAGCCTGCAACATACGGCAGCTATAATAATCTTCATATGGCCTAAACAGTACTGCATTACTCAATAAAGCCTGCAATACACGGCAGCTATAATAATCTTCATATGGCCTAAACAGTACTCCATTACTCCATAAAGCCTGCAACACACGGCAGCTATAATAATCTTCATATGGCCTAAACAGTACTTTAATACACAGCGAAGCCTGCATCACCCGGCAGCTTCAAAATATGGCCTACAAAAGTACCTTAATACATAGCGAAGCCTGCATCACCCGGCAGCTTCATTAATCTTCACAATATGGCCTACAAAAAGTCTTGGCCTACCATAAATCTTGGCCTACACAAATCTTGGCCTATCATAAATCCTGGCCTACATAAATCTTGGCCTATCATAAATCTTGGCCTATCATAAATCTTGGCCTACATAAATCTTGGCCTATCATAAATCTTGGCCTATCATAAATCTTGGCCTATCATAAATCTTGGCCTATCATAAATCTTCACTGCAGTTTATCATCACATAGGCTGTACACACAAGAATATATATGTCGACATTTTCTTAAGTCCTACGTAGGCATACACATCCAAAAATCACTGGGACTCGACCTCCACGGTCCACGCCCAAAACACAACTCCCAAATCACACACTCTAGTCCCGCCAAAAACCCCGTCGCGAGACTCGGCTGTCTTGAACACCGCTCTCGATAACACATGCAGACTAGCTGCGAGCTATTCACATGACTCAAAACAGTACAGAATAAATATCTCTCAACATTTGAGATTAAACAGCGTTCACACGCTTATCTGTACTAGTACTCGAAAAATAGGAAAGGATAATTCTATCCTAAAGTCAAACAAATATCCGCGTAATCAAGCGTTGCAACTCGAAATTTAATTTGTGTAAAAAACAATTCTAAAGATTACTTCCCTTCCACTAATCCACTTGCAACAACTGGCTCATACGTTTGCTTTCATACATATAAACTGAATCAACTATTATTGTTTAGTTTAAAATAACATAAAACAAATTTAATGGTCAATTAGTTCAACAAGTTAAAATAAGGATTACATAGGGTGAAATTTTTAAATAATTTTCATCCAAGATGTTTTGTCGGGGCGTTAGAAATGTCTTTGATTTTTGCTGCAGCCTGTTACACACAAAAAACTTAGCTCCAGATGAGTCCAGCAGCTGTGGTTTCCGTCACTTCTGTTTGGTGATCAGTACACTTCTCCACATAACTCGTCCACTGTAGGCGGGTTAGTTTTGATACTTTTCTCTCACACTAGTGGCGTAGGACCTTCAGTACTTAAGTCTGATGGCTTGTAACCACGAACTTTAGACATATAGAAAGAAACAAATGCTTTCTGCTGAGTTCATTTGTTCTCCGCAAACTAATAGGCCCATTTTCACGCGCTCCACACACCATTATTAACCCCTCAGAAGAATTAAATTCTCGAGTACATAATAATAATAATATAATAGCCCCTTCAGTCATAACTGACTATGGGAATGCGCCCCTGAGGTGGCAGCCCTCAGCTGCTTATTTTCCTGGTGCTCCTTTCGACGTTTTCTCCTCACCTCTGCTTCTTGTGTGAGCTTCTCTTCGCCCAATCTGAGGTGGTGCCGTAAATAGCATCGCCACTTAGTGCGATCGGCAGCTTCATCCTCCCATGTTGCTGGATCCATGTCCAGTGCCCTCATATCTCTCTTGCACACATCTTTGAACCTCAGCTGTGGTCGCCCAACTGTTCTCTTGCCATCTGCTAATTGTCCGTGGAATATATCTTTTGGGATGCGACCATCTTCCATGCGGCGAACATGGCCAAGCCAGCGAAGTCTGCGCTGTCTAAGCAGCGTATACATACTTTGAAGGCCAGCACGTGACAACACCTCGACATTTGTCACTTTATCTTTCCACGAGATGCCGAGGATGTGGCGTAGACACCGCAAATGGAAGGTATTGAGCCTTCTTTCTTGCTTAGCATAGGTCGTCCAGGTCTCGCTGCCATATAGGAGTGTGCTGGTGACGCAGGCATTATATACTGCAGCTTTGGTCTTCATTGTGAGTTTAGAGTTTCCCCAAACACGCGATGTGAGGCGGGCAAAGGTAGCTGCAGCTTTGCCAATGCGGCTGTCGATTTCTGTATCCAGTGAGAGTTTGTCATTGATGGTAGACCCTAGGTATGTGAAGTGGTGCACCACTGCCAATTCATAGTTATCGATAGTGATAACTGGTGCAGCACCCACATCCTGACTCAGCACATTCGTTTTCTTTAGACTTATTGTGAGGCCAAAGTCCTTGCATGCTTTAGTGAAGCGATTCATCAAGCTCTGAAGCTCCTGTTGGCTTTGAGTGACGACTGCAGCATCATCAGCGAACAACAAGTCTCTTATAGTGACCCTTCTGATTTTTGTTTTTGCCTTCAGCCTTGAAAGATTAAACAGACGGCCATCTGACCTAGTGTGAAGGCATATTCCTTCAGTTGCATCTCTGAATGCATGTTTCAAGAGTAAGGCAAAGAAGATTCCAAAGAGGGTCGGAGCCAGAACACAGCCTTGTTTAACGCCACTTCGTATATCAAAGGGCTGTGACGTGCTTCCAGCATATTGGACTGTTCCCTTCATGTCGTCGTGGAATGACTTTATCATTTCCAGCATTTTAGAAGGGCAGCCTATTTTCAGGAGGATTTTAAAGAGTCCATCCCTACTAACCAGGTCGAATGCTTTTGTGAGGTCTATAAAGGCGATATATAATGGTCTTTTCTGCTCTCTTGATTTTTCCTGAAGCTGGCGGAGAGAGAAGATCATGTCTGTTGTTGATCTGCCAGCTCGGAACCCACACTGTGCCTCTGGATATATGCGCTCAGCTAACTTGTGTAGTCGCATTAAGATGACTTTGGCAAAAACCTTACCAACAATACTAAGAAGAGAGATGCCTCTGTAGTTATTGCAATCACTTCTGTCTCCTTTATTTTTATACAGTGTTACAATCCTATCATCTCGCATGTCTTGAGGAATAGTTGTCTCTTCTCAGCACTGGCACAGCATCCTATGCAGGGGATGTAATAGCGTGCTCTTACAGCATTTGATTAAATCAGGAGAAATCCCATCACTGCCTGGTGCTTTGCCAGAGGCCAAGCTATCAATGGCCTTACTGAGTTCCTCTAATGTTGGTTCGGCATCCAGCTCCTCCATAGTTGGCAGACTATTGACAGCATCAAGGGCTGCAGGCGTAACGGTATTGTCTCTAGCGTAAAGCTCAGAGTAGTGCTCGACCCACCTCTCCATCTGCTTACCCTTATCGGTTAGCTTCTCTCCGCTGATGGTTTTTAGCGGTGCCGTCTTACTTTTATGGGGGCAAAGTGCTTTCTTTATACCGTCATACATTTGTCTAATGTTGCCTGTTTGCGCTGCGATCTGGATGCTCTCACTGAGCTGGAGCCAATAGTCATTTGCACAGCGTCGAGCAGTTTGTTGAACTTTGCTTCTCGTAGCCCTCAGGATCTGTAGGGTTCTGGCACTCGGTGAACGTTTGTATTCATTCACTGCACTGCGCTTAGCTTCAATAACAGGTGCCATCACATCTGATGAAGCGTCAAACCAGTCATTTGACTTTGCTGTTTTCTTACCAAAGGTGGCAAGTGCAGTACTTTGAATGGTGTTCCGTAGATGCTCCCAGTTCTCTGTAATAGTATCACCATGCTGAGGGCTACTGAGCACTTTCTTGAAGGTCGCAGTGAATTGAGCGATCATGAAAGGGTCTGACATCTTGCTGGTATCAATGCGTGGTTTCCCTTCATGTCTGACACGATAGAGTTTTCTTGGTTGTGCTCTGATTTTGCAGCAAACCAAGGAGTGATCTGTGTCACAGTCTGCACTATGGTGCGAGCGCGTGGAGAGCACAGACCTGAGGAGTGGCCTTCTGACGAGAATCAGGTCAAGTTGGTGCCAGTGCTTGGATCGTGGGTGTCTCCATGACACCTTATGCTGGGGTTTTGTCTGAAAGTAGGTGTTGGTCACGCAGAGGTCATGGTGGACGCACAACTCTAAGAGCCGTTGTCCATTTTCATTCATCTTGCCAATACCAAACCTGCCCAGACATGAAGGCCATGAAACATTATCGGCACCCACTCTAGCGTTAAAGTCACCAAGGAGAACAAGCTGTTCTTGCATAGGTATGCTTTTGATTACTGCTGCTAGATTCTCGTAGAACTCATCTTTAGCTTCTGAGGCAGAGTACAGAGTAGGAGCATACACACTGACAAGGGTGATGGGACCTGTGCTAGTTTGCAGGCGGAGCGTTAACAGGCGTTCTGATCCATTTTCGCCTGGTTCAACCATGTTAGTTAGCGAATTTTTGACCGCAAAACCTACTCCGTGTTCTCTAGCTTTATCAAGATCTTTCCCTTGCCAATAAAATGTGTAGTCCTTCTCGCTCACCATTCCAGAGCCCGCCAGGCGCGTTTCCTGAAGTGCAGCTATATCCACCTGAAGTCGTTTAAGCTCATCATTAATTATGGCTGTCTTCCTTACATCGTTTACATCCTGTAGGTTTTCGGATAGTCCAGTCAACATATCTGGAAATAAGAGTTAATTCCACTAACGTCTGGTCTTTTACAAATTCCTGGCCTTGGAAAACTGTTGTGTAATTCCTCTTTGACTTGGTCTGAAAAATTAGAGCTTATTCCTCTGACGGCTGGTGTTCTGCGAATTCCTGGCCTGGGAAAACGTATGTTAAAATTCCCAAGTTTCCAGTCTTGTATTAAAATGGCGGGTTTACTTGTGAATTCCAAAGTTGCCCAATACTCGATCTGGTACTTATAGTTGTGGAATGATAAGTCCTATCTTCTTTCCTCTGGAGTTTTTTCGGAGTGGCTTAGTTGACGCTGCGTTGCGGTCTGCGCTGTTCTGTGTCTGATTTCTACACTATATCTCACAATCCTTAGTTTCCAATCCCAGCTGTGTTTTCGCCGAAAGTTCCGATCAAATCCATAGTAGATTCTGGCGAACCAATCGCTCTCTAGTACTAGTGTGGTCGATTTGTTTATCATTACTCAGCCCACGCGTATTTGACAATTATTAAATTTACTATACACGCGTCGCCTCCCACAGTGATGTCACCCCGTTGCGCAAGACTTCCGGCCGCACCTCTGTCTATCACAATATTGTGCACATGTGTTTCTGGCGTAATGACTCAGGGATGGTCGCCACTCACCTATGGTTTCGCCAGACAAACAAATCTGGTTCTATTCAGCAGATTAAGCGATAAAATATTATCGCCGGTCGGGTCACCAAACCTGGCGGAGCATAACAACAGTCTGGGAGTGAAGTGTGAAACAATAAGATACGAATTACTCCCGTAGCAAATAGTGCCATAGAGGAGTGGCGTGTTACAGACTTCACCATGCTATGTCCAGCATAAAGAGTAAAATGAATGAAAGTAACGAATGAAAAGGCATGATTTATGCCAAATAAAAGCGATGAGTGAGAAAAATGAAGAAAAAGAAAGGATACTGCCAGAGGGCTGATGGTGTGAGAGATCACACAAAAGAGACGTTCAGACGTATTGTCACAACTCTAGAAGAAGCAGCAAGAGCTTTTATATTGAGTTTTAAAATTATTTTAAAAATATATTACAGTTTTTTATTTACTTCCGTTATTATTTACGGGTTACTGCTAATTAATTTATACACACACACACACATATATATATATATATATATATATATATATATATATATATATATATATATATATATATATATATATATATATATATATATATATATATTTTGTACAGTTCAAGATTTCTTTATTTCAGGGTTATACTGATCTCAGAATTGACCTGGAATACGGAGGTACACAACATTTTGCTCACTACTCAAACTTCAGGATCTCTGACGAGCTGTCGAATTACAGACTCACATTGGGGAAGTATGATGGAACAGCAGGGGACGCCTTAACGTACCACAATGAATCGCGTTTCTCCACTTATGACCGAGACAACGATGACAGTCCAAGTCGTAGTTGTGCGACGGTTTATCATGGAGCATGGTGGTATTACGATTGTTACACATCAAACTTGAACGGTCTGTCGGCAGGACAGGACAGGACTGGTATTCGCTGGAATCCCGCTTCTGAATATGTTTCTCCGACTTTTACCGAGATGAAGATCAGAAAAGTTTAAATGAATGAATCTGTAAAAACATAAATGTTGTAGTGTTAAGCAGAATTATATTCGTCACCTAGCGCCATTGTTGTGTAAATTAGGTATGCCATTTTTTATTTTACTTTCATATTTAAATAATATGAATGATAAAAAAAAGAAATATCTCCCTACTAGCAAGTAAAGGAAAATAAAATGCAGATGAAAAAAACAAACTAACTATTAATATGTCCGTGACTTTGACATGATATGTCTTTCAATGTGAGAGCATGTGTATGTTATGCTTGTAGTTGTGACCCATCGCTGTCTTTGTTTGTGACATAGCTTCTTGTTTTCTGTGTGTATCTATCACGATATTCAAGTATATCAGCATCTGTGTTTGTTTTAAAATATGTATATCTATTTATTTGTTCTTTCAAGCAGATGTAATCGAAAGCGACACTGTCACTTCAAAACAAAGAATCATAATATGTGTATAGAGACAAACAAAGAAATATAATATATGTATTTAGACAAACTAAGAAACATAATATATGTATAGAGATAAACAAAGAAACGTAATATATGTATGCAGACAAACAAAGAAACATATTATTTGTATAGAGACAAACAAAGAAACATAATATATGTATAGATACAAACAAAGAAACATAATATATGTATAGAGATAAACAAAGAAACGTAATATATGTATACAGACAAACAAAGAAACATAATATTTGTATTTAGACAAACTAAGAAACATAATATATGTATAGAGACAAACAAAGAAACATAATATATGTATAGATACAAACAAAGAAACATAATATATGTATAGAGACAAACTAAGAAACATAATATATGTATAGAGACAAACTAAGAAACATAATATATGTATAGATATAAACTAAGAAACATAATATATGTATAGAGACAAACAAAGAAACACAAGATATGTATAGAGACAAACAAAGAAACGTAATATATGTATAGAGACAAACAAAGAAACACAAGATATGTATAGAGACAAACAAAGAAACGTAATATATGTATAGAGACAAACTAAGAAACATAATATATGTATAGAGACAAACAAAGAAACACAATATATGTATAGAGACAAACAAAGAAACATAATATATGTATAGAGACAAACTAAGAAACATAATATATGTATAGATACAAATTAAGAAAAATAATATTTGTATAGAGACAAACTAAGAAACATAATATATGTATAGAGACAAACAAAGAAACACAATATATGTATAGAGACAAACAAAGAAACATAATATATGTATAGAGACAAACTAAGAAACATAATATATGTATAGATACAAATTAAGAAAAATAATATTTGTATAGAGACAAACTAAGAAACATAATATATGTATAGAGACAAACAAAGAAACATAATATATGTATAGAGACAAACAAAGAAACATAATATATGTATAGAGACAAACAAAGAAATATAATATATGTATAGAGACAAACAAAGAACGAACGAACGAACGAACGAACGAACTTTTTTTTCGAAGGGTTGAGAATTGGGCGCGCAGGCCCGTCTAACATTCTGCCCTTTCACTCTCATTTATCTTGCATACTATATCCTTTTATTCCCACATATTACTTTAAGCATTAATTTAAAGGCATGCAACATTATAAAGTTAACATAATAGCATTCATTTACAGTATACAATCATAATAAAAAATGAGTAGCCTGGGTTTTTTTTTTTTTTTTTAAATAAAGATAGTGACTGAAAAAAAAAATAATAATAATAAAAAATAAAATAATATAAACAAAACAATAAATAAATAAGTTATGTATACCGACACTCACTTATGCGGTCAAAACGTCTAATCTGTAGTATTTTTGAATGTGTCATCAATCCTCAATACAAAAATTACAAAAACATATTCTCGCTTACATCCATACATTCTTGGCGGAAATTGAAATAATAATAATAACACTTTCTTGCGCACTTCTGTAACAGAAAAAGTCTTTCAGCAGTTTAAAAAAAAAAAAAAAAAAAAAAAAAAAAAATTATATCTGCATGTACATCACCCATTTAAGCAAACGGAAACATTCACATCTCTAAAGTACAGTGGTATGCGGGTACATTCTCACATACATTACATTATATAATAGTATTACATGGATATAAAACAAATTATTCCCATTAAAAACGAGCGGAAGAGGAAAGGAAATGTTGACCTATGGATGAGATGTTGACAGGCAAATGATGTTTCTATGGGGGTAGATAATCAGTGTTTAGGAAGTGTTTGAAAAGTGCTTTGTTAAATGAATATTGTGTAGGTAGGCTTTTTAGGTGGTGTGGAAGGCTGTTCCATAAGTAGGCTACAGAGTAGGCTAGACTCTGTTTGAACAGGTCGATCCTAGGTTTGGGCAGACGTAACTGATGTAATTGTAGTCCCTCTCTTCTACTGGTTTGAAACAATGATCGTAGGTACGGCGGAGCATTGTTTGATAGAATTGCGTGGGTCAGCTTGGCTTTGTTGTAGAGAAGACGTTTTTTCAGGGACAGTATTGTGGGTTCTTTTCCTGTCCTTGTGTGTGATATCGTGCGATTATCGGTGATCAGACGTATTGCTCTCTTATGCAGGGAGTGCAGTCTCTTTGAGGTGGAAGCAGGGCAACCATCCCATAGTGTAGAGCAGTAATCTAGATGTGTCTGTATATGTGAGGTGTAGAACAATAGTCTAGTGTCTGCGTCTAAGAAGTGTTTTATTTTGGCTAGCTGGTACGTCTTTTGAGCTAAGTGTTTGGTTAAATTCCGTACATGGGAGTTCCACGTTAAGTGCTGGTCAATCGTGATTCCTAGAACTTTGTGTTCTGTTACATGTTCAATTTGTATTGATTCCGCGTGTACCTGTAGCGATCTTTTGGTGCAGTTTAGGAGTTTCTGTCTGGTGGTAATCAACATAGATTTCGTTTTTGCTGTGTTTAATGGCATACGATTCATATTACTCCATTTTGTTAGATTGTCTACATCGCATTGAAGAGTCATTTCAAGTGCCACGCAGTCATTGTCACTAGTGTAGATAGTACAATCATCTGCAAAGAGGTCACATGTTGAATATTTTAGATGTAGTGGTAGGTCGTTGATGAACATTGCGAAGAGTAGGGGCCCAAGAATAGAGCCCTGCGGTACTCCTGTATCTATCTTCGAGAAATCTGATGTCGACTCCCAGGAATGATTTGATGATGTTTAGTGGATTAGGGCCTATTCTGAGGGTTTCCAACTTTTGAACCAAGATAGTGTGGTCAATCATGTCAAATGCTTTTTTGAAGTCAACAAAAACAGCACCACCTAATTTCCCATCATTTACGTTCGACAGCCAGTTATCTGCCATTTTGGTGAGAGCTGTGTGACAGGAATGTTTGGGTCTGAAACCTGACTGGCTCTCAATGAGCAGTTTGTTTGTTGTTAAGTGTTGAAATGTGGTGTTGTAAATGTGTTTCTCTAGTGGTTTTGAAAGAGATGATAGAAGGGATATTGGTCTGTAACTGTTGGGATCGCTATGTGAGCCAGATTTATAGAGAGGATACACTTTGGCAGATTTAAATGCTGTGGGAAAGTAGTTGTGTGCAATACATTGATTGTACACATATGTTAAGGAGTCGCAAATGATGGGTGCAGCGTAACGTAGAATCTTATTGCTGATACCATCAAGACCAGATGAATTGTTGTTTTTTAATGCCAAGATATATGTAATATATTTATAGAGAAACGTAATATATGTATAGAGACAAACAAAGAAACATAATATTTGTATAGAGACAAAGAAAGAAACATAATATATGTATAAAGACAAAGAAAGAAACATAATATATGTATAGAGACAAACAAAGAAACATAATATATGTATAGAGACAAACTAAGAAACATAATATATGTATAGAGACAAACTAAGAAACATAATATATGTATAGAGACAAACAAAGAATCATAACATATGTATCGAGACAAACAAAAAACATAATATATGTAGAGAGACAAACAAAGAAACGTAATATATGTATAGAGACAAACAACGAAACATAATATATGTATAGAGACAAACAAAGAAATATAATATATGTATAAAGACAAAGAAACATAATACATGTATAACGACAAACAAAGAAACATAATTTATGTATAGAGACAAACAAAGAAACAATAATATATGTATAGAGACAAACAAAGAAACAGAATCTATGTATAGAGACAAACAAAGAAACATAATATTTGTATCGAGACACACAAAGAAACATAATATATGTATAGAGACAAAAAAAGAAACAATAACACGTATGAGAAGAGTTGGTGAAGATTGGCCACACATTAAACTTACTTTCTCGTGATTTAATATTAATAGTGTCAGGTTCACGTTGATGATGATGTTGATTTCATGTGACACACAACGTAGCTAGACATGTTGACTAACTGACCCCAAGTCGCACGATGTTTCTGAACTTTTATTGAACGTATTTACATAGGTTCAAAATTGAAAGAACGTCAACATAAATTCTGCGGGGCATATCCCCTCCTGCTCGTAACAATAGCTCATACATGATTGTGTTCTCGTTGGTCATGGAAGTTTCTTTATTTGTCTAACTGCTATCTCGACACGTGGTCTCTTCAGTCTGATACATTATACTGGACATCTTTAATTCTTGATTCTTATAACTGGGACCCAAAGATGCAGCAATAGAGAATGCAGTCAGCGACCCATAGCTTGACTGCTTGCGTCAGGGTCAGCGAACCAGAGCTGACCAAGACCCTACTCCACCTCCACGTGGTGGTCCTGGACACAGGCTGCATCACTGCAGTCTGGCTGAGAGAGTAGGGATTGAAGAGGAAGGCAAACCCGGTCCCAAAAAATGATGTGCTGAAGTCGGATGTGTCGGCCGAAAGGCGCAGATATCGCAGCTCTGGCGTAAACAGACACAACGCAACCAACGTCCTTTTCAGTGCGAACGAGGAAGAAGAAGAAGATTCATACAACTGATTTCAGGTCATGTTGGAATGTACTGGACAAGTTCTAGGTTACGTTAATTTTTCATGAGTATTGGCTGTGCGTTTAATTTAAACTTCAAACTGATCTTATAAAATAACTGGCAATAACCCGTCATTAATGACTGAAAAAAATCAAAAACTGTAATATATTAAAGTTCTTTGATGACAACATTTTCTGACGAATGCGAAAAGCTTCTGCAGCACGTTGAGAGTCATGCTCTCCTGCAGACTGATTTGCTCGTTGTGACTGACGCTGTGCTTGTCTTTGTGCTGCTTCATGTTGTCGTTGTGTTGCTGCTTCTTCTAGAGTCTCGCTTGCTCGTTGTGATTGACGCGATCGTCTTTTCCTCTTAGCATCTGCAGCTCGTTTTGCAGCCATCTTATCATTGTGATCCATAATAATAAGTCTGCAATACTTTAAATTAAAATTGTGTCTTGAAGAAACAATCAAAAATGTATATTTTAAGGTTATTTTTAACAGAATGATGAGTTAAATGCGTTTCCGGAATAAAACTTGGTTCTACAATCAAAAATTTTATTCATATATCGCTGTCACTCACTTTGTGTTGCAAAATTCAACGACTGTTCTTCATTGAGTGTTACTATTTTCGGGAGAGTACATATAAGGGAAACAATACAATTAATGTCTTTCAACCACAGTTTCATCCCTTAGATGTGACCGACGTATAAACGCGAGAATTATGGAGTTTGATATCTCGGACCGACGGCACGTGGGCTCGTCAGTTTAAGGCTTAATGGATTTCTCTGCGTGGCTACGCATTTTGATCTAGGTCAGTTGTACACACCAACGTTGCTTTCTATTTAAAGCTGATCACCTTACAATTCTCATGGCGTCAAGCATCTTGTTCTCCCTGTAACTTGATTGTCTTGCAAACCGCGAACTTGACATTTATTATCAGTCGATAATGTTGCTGAGCACCACTGTACTGCTGTCTTAACGGTTACATGGCGTGAAAGAGATGGAAGCATCTTTACTACCCTTACTTATAGACCTACCTAAACTTGTACCACGTGACATCTAGTGGGGCCTCCTCATTAAATATGCAAATCCTCGACTACTCAGTTATTATGATTCTCTAATAAAACCGAGTTACCTCTCTTTGACTATTAATAATCTACCACACAAGTGTGCATGTATGTATTTTGTTTGTGCATGTATACAGATAGTAAACAGTAGTGCATTATATATGTACTGTGTATGTTGAGTGGTTGGTTGGAATCTGCTTGGTGATTTTCGATTTGATTTGAGTACACACCGCTTGCACGAGAAACCCCAACCTTCGACACAATACAAATTTTAAAATTTAAACCAGCAAGACGGTCCAGACGGCCGAAAAGCATTAATTAACTCAATGCATAAAGAAAACTCACATTCATACATACACTTAGCTAAATACACTGTTTTCTTTCGGTCTGTCTGTGTATCTGTCTGTGTATCTGTCTGTGTATCTGTCTGTGTATCTGTCTGTGTATCTGTCTGTGTATCCGTCTGTGTATCTGTCTGTGTATCTGTCTGTGTATCTCTATTTAGCCATTTTTGTCTCATTCTCCCTATCTGTCAAACAAAAATATACAGACAGACAGACAGACAGACAATTAAACGTGCAGAAACTCGTGTCTAAATACTAAATTAAAAAAGAAACAGACACACAACCAAACTGTGACAAATAAGACAAATATGGCCTCACATAACAGCCTTGATGCGTTCACTATTTTCACTTACAGATAAGGATTATTTCCCAGCATGCACATTCCTTGGGAAAAAAAGATGTGATGAAAACGATGTCAGATATACCTTGTATTATAAAATAGTGGCCACGAACAATATTATGACAGAGACCTCTCCAAAGTTCTCATGTATTTGCTCAAGACGTCTGACACAATTATGCCACTCAAAGCTGGACGTCGGATTGAATGTCTACTGGTGACATTTGTTGTTCACAGCCAAGGTAAATTAGTTTGGTTTTAATGTCACCAACAAATATTATTTACTTGGTTTTTAAAAAAAAATTAATTGTTGACAAACTTTTAGTCATATTCTCTTAACGCACGCACCTTCCAGCCATACTTGAGTCGTCTTTATTTGGGCTACATTAATGTTTATGTAAGTAAGATTTTCAGGGAGTTATTAATGTAGCATTTGTTGGATGCTAGCACGCCTGGATGAACTAGTCAGCTGGTGCAGAATGAGCTTCAAACCCAAGAAGTCGAGAAGCCTATCAGTCAGGAAAGGGAAGATAGCAGAGGTCATATTCATGGTTTCCAACCAAAGAATCCCTACTGTCATTGAGGAACCTGTTAAAAGTCTTGGCAGGGTGTACGATGCCTCATTAAAAGACTCGAAGGCAGTGCAACAGACAATAGAAATGGCAGACAGAGGACTACAGATCATAGACCAAAGCAGACTCCTGGGAAAGTTCAAACTGTGGTGCCTCCAGTTCATGTTGATACCGAAGTTGCTGTGGCCACTGATTATATATGAAATAAGCACAAGTACAGTGGAAGCTATAGAGCAGAAGGTACACAGGTTCATGAGAAAGTGGCTAGGGGTACCACCAGGTCTGTCAGATGTAGCACTGTACTGCAAAAAGTCAAAACTTCTGCTTCCTTTCATGTCAGTTGTTGAAGAGTACAAAGTTGGAAAGGCAAGGCTTGCAATGATGCTACGCGAGTCAGCTGATGACGTGGTTAAGTCCATTCAGCCCACATTGAAAACGGGAACGAAGTGGAGAGTGGAAGAAGCTGTTGATGCTGCCCAAGAGTCACTCAAACTGAGGGAGGTAATCGGATACACACAAACGAATAGACGGGGATTTGGTCTTGGAGACATCTGCTGGTGGTCCAAGGCATCAAGCAGGGAGTGCAGAGACATGGTAGTTCAGGAGATACGAGGAGCTGAGAATGATAAGAGGCTGCAAAAAGCAGTGCAGCAGGTCCAACAAGGCCAATTGACTACATGGGAAGGAGCCCTGCAGAGGTCCTTGACATGGAATGATATATGGCATATGGCATCTCTTAGGCTCAGCTTCGTTGTTAGATCAATGTATGACCTGCTGCCGTCGGCCACCAACCTTGTGAAATGGGGAAAGTCGGATGATGAGCAGTGACCCTGTGCCAGGGGAGGCAGACACTCGAACACGTGTTCTCAGCGTCTAAGGTGTCATTAGGGCAAGGGCGATACACTTCTCGCCATAACAAAGTGCTAAATGAGCTTGATGCGACAATAGATCTGGCAAGGATGAAGGCGAATAGCAAACCAAGGTCGAGCACCGCAAATACATACTTTCTGAGGGCAGGAAAGTCAGCACACCCCAAACCGAGTAAACCTGGTGTAGTGAAATTGACCGAGATACAACGGTAAAATTCCTCCAAGGATAACATTTGAGGATAAAAACATAATGCGTAGGCTGCTGATGTACATGATCGCCTAGACCGCGGGTCATCATCCCCATAAAATTGACTTGCTAGACCGGAGGGGAACGGAGTATCAAAAGGAAAAAAAAATATGACTGGAAAGGCTAAAGAGACGCAATTGGGGGGGGGGAAATGGATGAAAGTAAAAAAATTCAAGTCCCCCAAATTGACACGAGGTACGGAATTGGACGTTTTGCGATACCAAGCGCTTGATTTGAATTTGAGCGGAAAAACGCAGATGTTAGGAAAATTACAAAAATTTAAAAAGTAATTTTTCTTAATATTAATGTTAGGAATATAAAAATTAGCTGGCCGGATGGCCTATTCTGAGCAATGAAATAATATGATCTTAATTTTACAAACGGATAGATAATATTGAAGATAATGACAAAAGACAGTGTAGTTCACATCATCGCTAGACTATATTGAATCTAAAAGTGTCACAGTTTGCACACAAAAACACGACCTTGGGAACAGGTGTTCAAAGTTACTTATTATGGAGGAGAGGGTTTTTGAGCGGTAGCTGTGTCTAAATATAACTTTTTACGACAAAATTTTAAGGGGAGAGAAAGGTTGCTTCAAAAATCAAGCACATTTTTTTTAGAAACACAAGTAGAGACGGACAGACTAACAGATAACCATCCATACTTGACTGAAGCATGACTGAAATGACTTTAGTGTAGAAATTTGAAATTTAAAGTACAACTAGGCAGTGATTGGCCACAGACAATCATATCATTAGCGCTCAGACGCGAAAGTGGGGTCATTCTTCAATAATTGTTCAGTGTTAGACACAGATTTTAAAGTGTGGAGTTTTCCCATATGAAAGACAGTGAATAAATTTAGGGACGCCATACTATAGCCAGCAGCTCAGCTGAGTTTTGCTAGCAATTCTGTGTTATGTATTCATAATCTGGTAAGATTGAAATTATTTCTTTATATATTTTGAATATTGTTTCATGTTCGAGTGATTTGATACTGCCATATCAAAATCTAGCCTTACAAACAAGTAGGGATTTTGCTCTAGACCCCCCCGCCCAAGTCAGGGTCTAGGGACTAACAGTGTACATAAACTACAGCAAGGATTATGCAAGATATATCAAGCGTTGAAACAGATTACCTATCTTCTTTTAGGGCCGACAACTAATAATTATTTTTCAGAATCTATAGTCTGGGAGGATCTATCGGATGTAAACCCACCATGGTAACTGTGCTGTTTGGTCAGAGAGATCTGACCTGTCTGTATGATGTGGTTGTTGTGTCAGTGTGGTGTCCAGACGTGGGTATAGAATAGATTTTGACACATAGCCCATACTTTGATTGCAGAGCTGTGAGTTTTCTATCGACAACAAAGCAGAGTCTATTCGGTGGGTGACTGTACTCGAGTGTATCTGTGCAGTTCTTGTGACAGAGACCACCATTATTGCCCGCCAGCACGGAGAGGTGGGACCGCAAGTTTTCAGCACCAGAGCTACAAAAAGATGAGTGAGCCTCTGGTCTGCTGGACATTCACCAACTATTGGTAGTGACTAATATCCCCATAAAAATTCCCACCATTTTCTGGACAATGTGTAGTCAATATAGACAGGTGTGATGAGGCCACCCCAACAGCACAAACAGTAACTATCCTCCCAAAGAGATGACTACTCGAACTTTTTTTTTAATAAAACTAACTATTCTAGTACTTAAATATGTACACTTTTGCATTTATTATGTAACATTCCATGCATTTTTTTTCATAAATTTTCAATCCTTCTTTTAAAACAAGTTCTGGTCAAAATAAAACTTGATCCAGAACAAATAAATGTAATATAATTATATCAAAAACTTTATACACGTGAGTTAGTTCAGTGTATTTTAACACTTGTTAATCTTATTAGTCTTCTTAAATGTCTGTGGGTGTATTTATAACTAACACACCACATTACACATCATTACCCTAGACACTTTACGTAGCCACATTCATTAAGAAAAAAAAAAATTAAGTGTGAGGTCGTAGTGGTAGCAAGAAAGGCCTTCTGATAATTCTCAACTACATTTTATCTCAGGAGCCTTCACAGCTGGCCTCATACAATTTACATGTAGTACCATCATCATCATACAATACCATCAATACCACTACATAAATTGGGGTCTTGTCCAGGGATAATTAGCCCAACAGTAAAATTAGGATCTCCTGGTGGGAGAAATAAAAGTAGGGAAATAAATTGTAAAATTTCCTTTAAAATTAAAAGTGTCCCTGCAGATAAAAGTTGGTGAATCTTCACAGCCAGTAATAATTAATTAGTTAACTGGTTAGTTAGAATTAGTTAGACTATAGTCATATAGTAATTAGAAGTACTTAGTGTATTTACTGGTTAGAGATTTATCTTGTATATTATTATATATTGTCCAAAAAGTATGGCAGAGCTAGCAAAGTTTAGATCAGCTGCTGTGCTCACTGCGAAGGAGATGGGGATGGATGGTCAAATTTTAATTCAATACGTAACGACTGAATGTGATAAATATATTGAAAGGGAAGATAGAAAGGTAGCTGAAGAGAAGAGGTTACAAATTGAGGCTGATAGAGAAATTAAGAGGCTGCAGATTGAGGCAGAAGAAAAACGACAGCAAAGGGAGGCAGAAGATAAAAAGGCCGAAAGGGAGGCAGAAGAAAAAAGGTTGACTGCCGAAAGGGAGGCAGAAGATAGAAGGTTGCAAAGGAAGGTTGCAGCACGAATTACGACTAAGGGAGCTGGAATTACAAGGCCCGGCCCCTGAAAATGGTGCCAGCCCTTTTGCCTCAGATGCTACGCCCAGTATGGGAGCCTCAAACTCAGCTATGGGGTTTCATTTAGACCATTTTGTTGAGAAAGACGATGACATAGAGGGGTACCTAGGACGTTTTGAGTTATTAGCTACTACATATGGGTTAGAGAGAGAGAGGTGGAGTTTAAAGCTATCACAGGGATTGAGGGGTGCTTCTTATGAAGTATTTGCCAAAATGAACAGGGAAGACCAAGACAATTATGACATGTTAAAGCAGGCTTTGTTATTAAGGTACGAGAAGAATGGTGAATTTTATCGTAAGAAATTTAGAAATGCCAAACTGTTGTCTGGGGAGACATACCACCAATTCTCTGCCAGACTAGAAACCTATTTGGAGAAATGGACGGCTCTGGGGAAGACCCAAGATCTTAAAGAAATGATCATGATTGAGCAATTGAGAGAGTCCATGGCTCCAGACATGAGAAAATTTCTCATGGAACAAGGTGCAGAGAAGTTGGGGGAAATTTTAAATGTTGCTGAGGGTATCAGGCAGCCCAGGCAGAGGTAAGTGGTGCTAAGAAGAAGCACATAGACAATTTTAAAGCTCCACAGCAATTTAATAAATTTGATAATAGAGAGCAGGGAAATAAGGGTAGGACAAACTTTGAGCGGCCAAGAAATGACTATCGCGACAGAAACTCACAGTTCAATGACCAAAAGTTCAATGAAAGAAAACCGTTGAACCAAGGAAAAAGATGGTGTAAATGGTGCAAGAAGGATAACCATAACACCGAATTTTGTAGAAGGAAACCTTCAAACATTGCTGCAATGAAGTCGGGGACGCAAAGATTAAAGGTTAATCCTAAGGGACAACAGGAACCTTATCACCCCCCAGTTTGTGAGGATGTTATTTGTAATGGGGTCACCATAAGGTGCCTTTATGATACAGGTTTGGATTATGATTCAGTTGTGAAGTCTAGCCTAGTGGACCCAAGTCAGTATACCACAGAAACAGTGGAAATACAAGGGGCGACTAAGGACATACCACTCATGACACTTCCCATCGCAAGGATAACGGTGAAAACTCGCTATGTGGAAGGAGAAATCAGAGCAGCAGTGATAGATGAACCAATCTACCCTCTGATATTGGGGTGTAGATACGTCTTCTTGGGGAATCCCGAGAAACCTGTGATCATGGCGACAGTGCAGACCAGGTCACAGAAGAAGGAGGAAGAAGGTGAACCTATAAATGCTCATCCAGAGGAGATGAGGAAGGCGCAGGCTGAGGATAGGACACTCCAGCCCTGTTTTAAAAAATTACCCAAATGCCACACACCTCCGAGCAAGGGGGAATATTTCATGAAGAACAAACTCTTATACAGGAAGGCCGGAACTGGAACAAATGGTCACAACCAGCTGGTTCTTCCCATTTCATATAGAGATAAAGTGATGGAACTCGGACATGCGATTCCCTTCAGTGGTCACATGGGGATCAGCGCCACAGGACAGCGTATAGCTTGTCATTACTTCTGGCCAGGGATAACGGAGGATATAAAAAGATATGTCAAATCCTGCCCAGAATGTCAAAGGGTAGCTCCAAAGCACTGGACTGCTCCTGCAACTCTAGGGGAAATGCCCATAGTGGGAACACCTTTTGAGAGGGTTGCAGTGGATATTGTAGGACCTCTCACTCGGACCAAGAGGAGGAACAGTTACATCCTTACTCTGGTGGACACTTGTTCTATGTGGGGAGAGGCGGTAGCCCTGCCATCAATTGATTCAAAAGATGTAGCAGAGGCACTACTTACCATATTTACCCGATTAGGATTCCCGCATCAAATCTTGACGGATAATGGTTCTCAGTTCAAGGGGAAACTAACGGAAGAAGTTTTTAAGCTATTTCAAGCCAGGCACTTTCATTGTAGTCCGTACCATCCACAAGGGAACGGCCAGGTAGAGAGGTTCAATGGGACTCTCATTTCTATCCTGAGAAAGCTGGCACACGAAAAACCGGATCTGTGGGATCAATTCCTGCCCGCCGCATTGTTTGCGTACCGGGAGGTACCACATAGTTCAACCGGGATGGCTCCCGCAACTCTGCTATTTGGGAGGCCAATAAAAGGGCCTTTAGAAGCTCTATTAAGGACCTGGACAGATGAGAAGGCGGAAGAGACTGTTACCTCATCGTATCAATATGTGAACGAACTGACCACTCGTTTGAAAGCTGGATGGAAACTGGCAAATGATAATTTGAAACAAGCCAGGAAGAAACATGCAGCATATTTTAATAGGAAGGCAAAGGACAGGGAACTGGCAGTCGGAGAGAAGGTGCTGCTTTTACTACCCGGAAGCCAGAATAAATTACAAATTGGTTGGCAAGGTCCATATACGGTTCTAGAGAAGGTGTCTAGAACAAACTATAAAATTGACAAAAAGGGGAAGGAAAAAGTTTATCATGTAAACCTGTTAAAGAAGTATCTGGACAGACCACTCCAGGAAAGCACCCCCTTATTGACCTTAGCTATTGCAACCCAGATGCAAAAGGAACCACTCACCTCACATGAATACCCATTACATCCTTGTGAAACAGCAGCACAGGTAAAAGTCAGTAAGCACCTGACTAAAAACCAGAGGGAGAGAGTTCAACAAGTTCTGGAGGAACATACAGATGTATTAACAGATAAACCAGGCCATACAAATTTGCTACAGTATGACATGAAACTGGTAGACTCAAACCCAATCTGTATGAGAGCCTATTCTATTCCGTTCGCGAAGGAGAAGGCATTAAAGGAAGAAATAGATTATTTATTGAAGGAGGGGATTATTTCGCACAGTGAATCATCTTTTAGTTCTAGTGTCGTTTTGTTGAGGAAACCGTCTGGGGAACACAGACTGTGCATAGATTACAGGAAACTGAATGCTGTCACAGAAGGACAAGTGGATCCATTACCAGACACAAAACAGCTATTTGCCAGACTGAACAAGGCAAAATACTTTTCAAAGGTGGATCTTAGTAAAGGCTATTACCAGATCCCAGTGAAGCCTGAAGTGAGACCTTATTTGGCTTTTAGCACTTCGGATGGACATTATGAATTCAATATGCTACCATTCGGACTGAAAAATGCTCCGAGTGTGTTTTCAAGGATGATGCGAAAATTGTTGGATCCCCCTGAATAACCCATGTATCACAAATTTCATGGATGATATTCTCGTCGCCACCGAGACCTTTGAAGAACACATTGAAGCTCTGGAGATGTTGTTTGATAGACTTCGGGAGGCGAACTTAACTGCTAGGCCAACAAAATGTTGTATTGGATGCAAAGAGTTGGAATTCTTGGGACACACTGTATATATCAGGGTAATATGACCCCTGATCCTAAGAACTTGGAAAAACTGCAGAGAGCACCTAGGCCGCAAACAAAAAAAAAAAAAGGACGTGCGATCATTTGTGTCGTTATGCGGATTTTATCAGAAATACATCAAAAATTTTAACGCTATTTGTGCTCCTCTGACTGATCTGACTCGCAAGGGACTTCCAGATAAAATTATTTGGACTGCACAATGTGAACTAGCGTTCCAAGAGTTAAAGGAAAAACTCACTAGCAAGCCTTCTCAAACTGCCTGATTTGACACAGGACTTTGTCTTAAGAACCGATGCAAGTAATGTGGGACTCGGAGGGGCTTTGTTGCAAAGATCATCTTCACCTGATGGGGAACTGAAACCAGTCGCTTATGCAAGCCGCAAATTGAATAAGGCGGAACAAGGATACTCCACAAGCGAAAAAGAATGTTTAGCATTAATCTGGGCAATAAAGAAGTTTCAAATCTATCTGTATGGTAGGACTTTTGTGGTGGAGACGGACCATCAGCCTCTCGTGTTCTTGTCTCAGGCTAAGCATGAAAACGCAAGATTGCTGAGGTGGTCTTTGTTGCTTCAACCTTATCAGTTTAGTATCCAATATATCCCAGGCAAATTGAATGTCGGTGCAGATTTCCTCAGTCGGCACCCCTGTGATCAAAATTAGAGTAGTGGCAGACGTGAGGAGTAATTTTACCTATGTGTATCGCTGGTTTTGGAACTTGCCATAGGCATGTTTTCAAGTGGGGAGATGTGTAGTGAAATTGACCGAGATACAACGGTAAAATACCTCCAAAGATAACATTTGAATTTAAAAAACATAATGCGTAGGCTGCATGATCGCCTAGACCGCGGGAAGTCGGAGATTTTTTTTGATCCAATCCATAAAATTGACTTGCTAGACAGGAGGGAATGGAGTATCAAGAAAGAAAAAAAAAATATGAAAAAAAAGGCTAAAGACCTGAAGGAAATTTGGGGGGGGTGGGGCAGGGAAAACGCTGGGTTAATTTAAGTCCTTCCATACAAATTGAACGGGGAATGCCAATAGGAATTGTTTTAACAAGCAAGGGGGATTTGTGGGAATTGCATCAAAACGGGGGCAAGGGGGGGGGTAGACAAAAGGGGAAGGGGAAATTCGGAAATTTAACGTTTTTACTGCAAAAATAGGGGACCGAAGGGGGGGGGGGGTGTGGGGGGGGGTATCCAGACTGGGGGGGGAAGAAATATGACTTTCGGACGTTTAAAATGTTCCTCCAAGGATTAACATTTTACGGTTTTAAAAGGCACTTATCTCGCAATTTATCCGACTAAAAACATTAAGGGGGGGGGGGCGGGGCAATGCTCCCGCTGAAGGAGACTAATTTTGGGGGGGGGGGGGGGCCGGGGTACAAAAGGAGGGGGGGGGGGGGGGGGAGTGAAAAATTTTGGATTAATTGTAATAGGGGGGGGGGGGACGTGTTTCACCGCGGAAAGTAAAAACAAGCTTGGTGGAGGGGGGGAAACCGAAATTGGCCTTGGATATCTCACGGTGCAAAAAAAAATTGCCAATGGGTTTTATGCTTATGGGGGGGGGGGGAGATTGCCGGGGGGGGGTACAAATTGGGGGTGGGGGGCTGGGAAATTTTTGGGTTATAAACAACGAGAAAAACGTTTGGTTGGGGGGGTAAAGGGGCAAGTTTTCAGTTTATTCAAGCAAATTTCAAGGGGGGAAAGAAAAAAAAAAAAAAAAAAAAAAAAAAATAAAGAAACCTTCCCCCATCTTGGGGGTTGGGGGACAAACAGGAAACATGGACCGGCGGGAAGAGAAGGGGGCATTTGGATTATTGGGGGGGGGGGGGGGGGGGGGAACCATGATGGGAGGGGGGAGTAAAAAAAAAAAAGTTCTCAAAGGGAAAAAAATTTCCCCCAAAAAAAAGACAGCAATTGACACGAGGGGTAAATTTGGGAATTGGAATAGTTTGTCGAAGAACGAATAAAAATGATGGAAGTTGTCCCCAACCAAGCGCTTGATTTGAATTTGAGCGGAAAAACGCAAAAAAAAAAGAGATTTTAAAAAAATTACAAAAATTTAAAAAGTAATTTTTTTAAAATTAATGTTAGGAATATAAAAATTAGCTGGCCGGATGGCCCATTCTGAGCAGTGAATTAATATGGTCTTAATTTTACAAACGGATAGATAATATTGAAGATAATGACAAAAGACAGTGTAGTTCACATCATCGCTAGACTATATTGAATCTAAAAGTGTCACAATCTGCACACAAAAACACGACCTTGGGAACAGGTGTTCAAAGTTACTTAGTATGGAGGAGAGGGTTTTTGAGCGGTAGCTGTGTCTAAATATAACTTTTTACGACAAAATTTTAAGGGGAGAGAAAGGTTGCTTCAAAAATCAAGCACATTTTTTATAGAAACACAAGTAGAGACGGACAGACTAACAGATAACCATCCATACTTGACTGAAGCATGACTGAAATGACTTTAGTGTAGAAATTTGAAATTTAAAGTACAACTAGGCAGTGATTGGCCACAGACAATCATATCATTAGCGCTCAGACGCGAAAGGGGGGTCATTCTTCAATAATTGTTCAGTGTTAGACACAGATTTTAAAGTGTGGTGTTTTCCCATATGAAAGACAGTGAATAAATTTAGGGACGCCATACTATAGCCAGCAGCTCAGCTGAGTTTTGCTAGCAATTCTGTGTTATGTATTCATAATCTGGTAAGATTGAAATTATTTCTTTATATATTTTGAATATTGTTTCATGTTCGAGTGATTTGATACTGCCATATCAAAATCTAGCCTTACAAACAAGTAGGGATTTTGCTCTAGACCCCCCGCCCAAGTCAGGGTCTAGGGACTAACAGTGTACATAAACTACAGCAAGGATTATGCAAGATATATCAAGCGTTGAAACAGATTACCTATCTTCTTTTAGGGCCGACAACTAATAATTATTTTTCAGAATCTATAGTCTGGGAGGATCTATCGGATGTAAACCCACCATGGTAACTGTGCTGTTTGGTCAGAGAGATCTGACCTGTCTGTATGATGTGGTTGTTGTGTCAGTGTGGTGTCCAGACGTGGGTATAGAATAGATTTTGACACATAGCCCATACTTTGATTGCAGAGCTGTGAGTTTCTATCGACAACAAAGCAGAGTCTATTCGGTGGGTGACTGTACTCGAGTGTATCTGTGCAGTTCTTGTGACAGAGACCACCATTATTGCCCGCCAGCACGGAGAGGTGGGACCGCAAGTTTTCAGCACCAGAGCTACAAAAAGATGAGTGAGCCTCTGGTCTGCTGGACATTCACCAACTATTGGTAGTGACTAATATCCCCATAAAAATTCCCACCATTTTCTGGACAATGTGTAGTCAATATAGACAGGTGTGATGAGGCCACCCCAACAGCACAAACAGTAACTATCCTCCCAAAGAGATGACTACTCGAACTTTTTTTTTAATAAAACTAACTATTCTAGTACTTAAATATGTACACTTTTGCATTTATTATGTAACATTCCATGCATTTTTTTTTCATAAATTTTCAATCCTTCTTTTAAAACAAGTTCTGGTCAAAATAAAACTTGATCCAGAACAAATAAATGTAATATAATTATATCAAAAACTTTATACACGTGAGTTAGTTCAGTGTATTTTAACACTTGTTAATCTTATTAGTCTTCTTAAATGTCTGTGGGTGTATTTATAACTAACACACCACATTACACATCATTACCCTAGACACTTTACGTAGCCACATTCATTAAGAAAAAAAAAAATTAAGTGTGAGGTCGTAGTGGTAGCAAGAAAGGCCTTCTGATAATTCTCAACTACATTTTATCTCAGGAGCCTTCACAGCTGGCCTCATACAATTTACATGTAGTACCATCATCATCATACAATACCATCAATACCACTACACCTGGTAGCAGTTTACCATCTCTTCTTGACTGTGCAAATGACTGGGAGATGGCGGTAGACCTACCTGGACGAGGGGCATATCCAGAGAGCATCAGAAAATCACGGAGACGGCCGGATATAGTGCTTCATTCTTTAGCAACGCTTCAGGTCATACTGATTGAACTGACCGTGCCATTTAAATGCAGATTAGTCACTGCAAGGGTCATGGCTGTTGAAGTTTTTTTTTTTTTTATACAGGGCTCGTGGCTGCATCAGTGTATGATCTATTGAAACTGTTGGGGCTGAGGGGACAGTCGAGAACAAGGGCACTGAAGAGGCTTAGAGAAACTGCCGAAAAGGCATCAGGCTGGCTGTGGAACAACCGCAATGGGCAATGGAAATCGTGACAATAAACCGGTTTAGCTATGTAAGGTAGACATCGCCCCCATTAAACCAATTTGCTATTTGAACAAAGAAAATCCGTGGAGTCCCACAAAGCTTTTTTTTTTTTTTTTCCGTACAGACTACACTCCACCAGTGTTCCTTTTTTCCCGTGTAACCTGACAGAGAAAGAATTAATATCTAATCTAACTAAACTTGGGGGCCGCGGTAGCAGATACTGGTTAGTGCACTGGCTTCCTAGCGCAATGGTCTATAGTTCGATCCCCAGATGAGGTGGTATTTTTTTAGGCCACAAACGGCTCCTGGGTCGACATAGCCCCAAATGGGTACCAGAGCAACTCTGGGGAGGTTAAGGCGGCCGGCGTGATGCTGACCACATCACCCCAAGTGTGCCGACAGTCAAGAAAATATGGGCCTAACACCATATCAATGGGCGTGTAACGAGATCCTAACTAAACTGTCACCAAGACGCTCACGACAGTCCCACACAACTAAATTCTACACAACTAAATTCTACATAGTACCCTCTGCTTCGTCTACCTCAGAGGCTCAAACTCTAAGTTCTCTATACCGTACACATATATATTAAACCTATTTAGTTCCTGAAACAACTAACTCCACTTCCTCTCTCCGTTAGTTTGATTCCTTCCTGTGGCTATCGTCTTCTTTTTTGGCACAGATGCGTTACCCTTCGTCTGGTACCTCCTCCAGTTAGTATTAGAGAGATGCATGATCTCGCTCTCTCCTCTCCAGAATAACAGAATGGTGACTATATATATGGTAGAATATGGTTATATATATATATATATAGCTATATATATTTATAATATATATATATATATATATATATATATATATATGGATCTGGCTGTAAATCTAGCCAGTAGTGATGGCACTCAACATTTTACACAAACGACGATTAAACCGCTTCGGGTTTTGTTCTACTGCTTTATTGTGGGAGTATGTAAACGATATGGTGGAATGTTATCAGAGAATTAACAAGGTTCACTATCGTAAACAAGCGATTGTTATTGAAAACAGAACCAGTCGACAGTGAAATAGTTATGTTGATGACTCATTCTAATAAATTTTGTTACTGATATCCTTTGGGAGCTAAGGAGATTTTTAAAATTGGATACTGGAATGTAAGAACTATGTATCAAGACGGAAAATTGGAAGAAGTAATTGAAGAAATGGATAATTATAAGTTGAACTTATTGGGTGTCAGCGAGTGTAGATGGACGGGGAAGGGCATAAAATATATTTCAGAAGAAAAAAAGCAAATTATATACTCTGGTAGTAATGATAATCGTCACACAGAGGGAGTAGCCATCCTAATGATGACAGAAAGCAGCAGCATCGCTCATCAGCTGGGTACCTATCATACGACTTGAGAGGCTAATCTTTGTAGCTAGATTTATCAGAAGCAAGATTTTTTCAATCTCAACTGTGTACAATGATCTGGTTCACCAACTAACGACGCTCTTGATACCACAAAAGATGACTTCTATGAAGCACTTCTAAGTACCATCAACACAATACCCAAGCATGAAAACATAGCAGTCATGGGCGATTTTTAACGCCAAAGTAAAGTTTACAACAACGATGGAGTACAAAGATATCTCGGTACTCATGGCATAGGCTGTATGAATCAAAATGGCGAAAGACTTCTAGAACTTTGTGAAATATCAAACCTCGTTGTGGAAGACACCATCTTTCCACATAAGAATATCCACAAGATAACATGGAATTCACCTGATGGCAGAACTAAGAACCAGATAGATCACTTCTGCATAAGCGCAAAATTTCGCTCATCAGTTCAAGACGTCAGAGCATACAGAGGTGCAGAGATCGGAAGCGATCATAACCTCTGCATAGCTAAACTGAGAATTAAACTGAAGAAGTTATACCAACCGAATAAAAATAGAAGAATAGATGTAAACAGACTGCAATCAAATGATGTAAAGAAGGAATATAATGTCAAAATGAACAACTATTTCGATGCTTTAGGCAAAATTGACAAGCGATAAATCAACCACCAAGACAATCGATACTAAATGGGAACAACTGAGAACAGCAATGACAGAAGCAGCTGTAGCGACCACCGGATACCTAGTACATAAAAAGAAAAAATGGATGAGAGAAGATACTTGGGATAAAATACAAGAAAGCGAAAACAGCAAAACTTAAACTTAAACTACTAGCGGCAAGTACACATAATGCAGTTGAATCTTGCAAACTAACTTATAACTTGATAAATAAAGAAGTGAAGACAAAAACTCGAAGAGATAAAAGACATTTCATCAATGAACTGGCCGTAGAAGCTGAAAATGCTGCAAGAACTGGTAATAGTAGGTGCCTTTATCAAATTACAAAACAACTATGTCACCAGCCTACTGATATGGAAACACCTGTTAAAGATAAATTACGGAATCCAATACCAACAGAAAAAGAACAAATGAAGAGATGGGCTATCAGACTTCATAGACTAAGAACTCTATTATAGTACCAAACTTCAATAATATCAACCTTCGTGCTAAATTTTCAAAAAAGATCAGAGAAGAAACAAGTCACCACCAACAGTAACACCCGATTTTAATAATGAAACACCCACAACCACCTTGCCAATAACTTGCGATGAATTCACGGTGGACGAGATCAAACAAGCCGTTAAAAGATTTAAAAATTTTAAAGCTGCTGGAGTTTACGAAATTTCAGGCGAAATGATTAAAGCAGTTAATGACAACAACCTCTTGAGAATTTTAGATATTATAAATGAAGTATGGAGAGAAGAACAACCACCACAACAATGGAAAGACAGTATTATTGTAAAGTTACCGAAGAAAGGTGATCTATCAGACTGAAATAACTGGCGTGGTATATCTCTATTATCAGTACCTGGAAAATTATTATGTTGCATGATGTTAGAAAGACTTAAATTGCATGTAGACGAAAAGATCAGAGAAGAACAAGCGGGTTTCAGGCCGAAACGATCATGTATTGATCAAATATTCACACTAAGAACAATTATAGAAGAATCAGTGGAAATGCAATCGCCACTTATTATCACTTCGTCGATTTATCAAAAAGCCTTTGATAGTCTACACCGCCCTATCATAATTAGGTATAAAATGGACAAATGGAAAATTCCTGGGGACCTGGATTTCGCAGATGATTTAGCATTCTTAAGTTCAACACCCAGACAATCCCAAGAAGCAGTAAATAATTTGTGTCATCTTTCGGTTAAAATAGGTCTCCAAATAAATGCCTCTAAAACTAAAGTTATGAACTTTTCTAACGAGAACTTTAATATCATCCTGAACGGGGAAAAACTACAGAAAGTTGAAAGTTTCAATTATTTAGGCAGTAAAATGACTCAGGATGGTGACACAACAAGAGAAATTCATACTAGAATTGCTTTGGCAGCTAGCGCCTTCAATAGATTATCTAACATTTGGAAATTACGATCATTGAATATACATACCAAGCTTCGTCTGTTTAATTCAAATGTTATCTCAGTGTTAACATACGGCTGTGAGAGTTGGAAAATAACAAAATCATTGGAGAACAAGCTGAATACATTCGAGAACAAATGTCTTAGAAAACTCATGAACATCAGTTGGAAAGAATTCAAGACTAATCGACAAATAAGAGAAGACTCTAGGCAGAAATATGTCTCCAACTATATAAGGAAAAGACGATGGTCATATATCGGTCATGTCCTACGAATGCAAAACAACAGAATACCATTGCAGGCACTCACTTGGGTTCCTGAGGCTAAGAGGAAAAAAGGAAGACCAAAAGAAACACTCAGAAGAACAATAATAAGAGAATGAAGAACGTTGGGATTAAACAATGTGCAAGAGCTAAGAGGAGTGGCGTCACAACATACAACCTGGAGAGCACTGGTTTCTGCCTTATGCGCCGTTTTGGTGTTAAAGAATTTATTATTATTATGTAAACGATACCAGGCAATGTAGCCTGTTTCGTATTGGGCCGTGGGAGCCGAGCGCTCAAATTTCTAGGCAATTCAACTCTGAGGTATATGTTTCCCCAAGTCAGGAGAATCCCTGATGCCTCGCCGTCTTGCAGAAGTAGCTAGGGGCGACCATTACTTTGTGCGTAACCCAGCTATCAATTACAATGAAGCCTCTGGTTTCTCTCTCCGAGTAGAAGGCAAAGTGAATAGCCGTAAAAACAATAACAACGTATATACAACAAATTCATTATAACCATAATTCAACAACATTACAAACACAAATATTTACCTACACCCCCTTTTCCCACACCATAATAATCCACATGCTAGCAACAAGCACGTATGCCCTAACCCATTTCTGTCCATTGGGACAGGATGGCTGAACCGCATTGTTAAAAGTTCACCCCTTCTCCTCTCCCTCACAAGACAACAGCTTGTCTCTTACGCTTAACACAGATGCCCTGACCTGATTTCTTCTGAGGCCAGCTCGGGACTTATGCAGATACGCGTCACAACACCGCTTCTCTATACTCCAATATATTCATATATTTAATGGTAACTAGCCCTACACTTATCAAAAGCTACATATGAAAGGTTTATCAAAAGTAGACACAAATTATATATATATATATATACATGCATACACCATTTATCATGACACTAATACACCCTTCACCCAACGTATCCTTCAGAAACTAATTTAAATACACACGGCCGCTTAGGATTAAAAAAAAAAAAAAATCCCCGAGTACATACGCTCTTATTTCCTTATTTCCCAAGGTATCATAACACAATGTGGTTACCCTGAACCCATTATATATTTATATTTCTCACAGTACTACATCAGGCCTAAAAATACATATCCAGTTTTATGATGATAGGAAACTCTTTACAGAGCGGTACAACAGGAAGCAATCTTATCATAAGAAGTAGTCCCCCCGTCCGAGAAGTGTTTCGGCCCGATATACTCCTTTACACTCTAAGAGGGGCGGGCCCACTTGGGTCATGACTCCCAAGCGTCTCAGCCTCCTGTTGTCTTGTATCGAAAATGAACCCATTTCACTTATGGCAGCAACTTTAAAATCCACAACTCGCCAGCCGTGGAGGCAATTGAGGCAACTCGCCAGCCGTGGAGGCAATTGTGAAAGTAACAAAGAGAAGACAAATTATTCCGTTCGTTCCGTCGCACATCACAACTAAAGACACACACTGAGTCACCTGCGCGAAGCCGACGAGTCTAGCCACTGCGCGCTCGCCCTTGAAATTCTGTGCCTGACACTCCTTATAAAATACGCCGCCTGTTGCCCCTCAGTCACAGCCCTTTCACTAATACACGAAAATAACACTGGCACAGGAGAAGTCAGAGCTAAAATTAAAACTGGCACAAAAGCATTCGGAGTTAAAGTTAAAACTAGAACAGGAGAAGTCAGAGTTAACATAACACTGGCACAGAGTTAAAACTGAAACAGGAGTAGTGAGAGTTAAAATCAAAATTTGAACAGGAGCAGTCAAGGTTAAAATTAAAATTAGAACAGGAGCAGTCAGAGTTAAAATTAAAACTGGCACAGGAAGCATTTAGAGTTAAAGTTAAAACTAGAACAGGAGCAGTCAGAGTTAAAATAACACATTAACAGGAGCAGTCAGATTTGAAAAAAAAAAAAAAAAAAAAATAATGCAAAGGGGAAAATAATGATGCTGACAAAGCGTTTATTTTGAAGAAATGACGCGAAGGCCTTATTATTGACAAGGCTCCAACTATTAAACAATTGGACTTGGAAGAAAAGGATCTGCTTCTTCAGCTAGGAATTAACACGTGACAATGAGAAGTAGATCTCAAGTTTTTATTTTTTATTTTATTTTGAGTCAGAAACATTTAAGTTTCAGTAAATTCCAAACCAAGTTTTGCTCACGCCTGAGCAAATAAAATAGACAGCTGATATACGTAAATACAGTTATACTAGTCAACCAAATATAGCTCCGGCCTTAGCAGATGGAAATACAGGTGATACAAGCAGAAACGAGTCAGCGGTAGTTACACGACATATTACTTCCTTCAACATTTTGTTGCCAAAGAACATAATGTGCATTGTTAAAGACGTTGTGTGGATATTCGTTTACTGACGTATCTTGTTCAACATTGAATGATTTTATTATTTTAATTACTTTCTTCACTGGGTGAAGATTACATCCCTAGAGATTGGTGAGCATTTTATCAACATAACCCAGATTTGAGAAGAACAGTGTATATACATATTATTGGCATATTCAGAGATAATTTTGTTTTTACTAGCCTTAGTGTTTAGTTTATTTAGGTTTTGAGTAAAAATTACAAATAACTCTTTTTTTGTCCTGATGACTTATCATTTCGCAGGTAATCTTTGATAATAAACGTAATTCAGTCTTCATTCAATAAAAGTCGATTTTGTCAGTTATCTTGTTTGCTGTCATATGCTGGAATGAAAAGCTAATTGCTATCTGACACACGCGACTCTATATGACAAAAGATGAGGCCTGCAGAAATTTGCGTTGAAATAAATAAAAATTCGAGATTGATACGTTCTGACAGAAATCATTCTTAACCTGCTACAGATAAAGACAAATAAACATTATTAGTAAATTGATGATTTAAATCAAGTGGCGGCACTGATATACACGTGTATTTAATTTAGTACCTGTGCCCATCTCATCTCAATCGCCCCTTTTCCACACATTACAAGTGATAAGGAGGTCAAGAAAAGACAAACGAATGTTAGGAAAAAGTCTTGGTGTTGACTTGTTAAGGGCCTTTGTTGCACATGGAGGGAAGATTAATGATGAAGTGTATTTTTTATCAATTAGTTGACCGTTTTTGGTTAAACTTGATGTTGCTACGAGGACAATAGCAGGAAGTACCACTGTTGTGGTCAGGGTCATTGAAGTGAATGGCTACATGTATAGGTGAAATGTCGTAGAGGTCTTTGCAGAATCGGTCGTTTGGCCAATGTAAGTTATTGCGCAATGTTCCTCGACTTTATCACGTCCCTATTAGCCAGTAAGGGTAGCACACTAAACACTTGTCAAGTAATTGAATCAACTTGTAGACGAGGTGGGTGGTGACGATAGAGGACCTTACTAACAGCAATGCTGCTGTAGTGGTCCACTAAAGGCCAAACTGGAGTAAAAGTTTATTGGCTTTTACAAAGTTTTTAGCTTCGCTCAAGATTACTCTTGGCAGAGATATAAATAAGAGGATTGTGCTCATATCTCAGGCAGTCTTTCCAAGGATTTTTCAGCCGATAGAATGACAATTATAACAACTGGGCACCCTAAATCTGTTATAATTTTGGTATTCTCCACCTACTTCTGTGAGAAAAAAATGTTTTGACTCGTGTCTTACAAGCCTTCAGCTGAAGGTACTTCAGCAAAATATTAATTTATTAGCTCGGTATATTTACATGTATCTTTTAAAAAATGGAAGTTTACAGAGTCATTCGGTGAATCGACATCAAATTCACTTAATAATTGATGCTGCAAAGATGGATTTATATTTACAAAGATAACATGAAGTTTATTTATGAAATATTTGATCATCAAAGTTAAAATTAATAATATTGATTTATCAAGGAAAAAAAAAATTTTATATATCCTCATAGGAGGATATTAACACATTGACTACCTAATTGAAAAACATACTGTTGCCGAATTAAATTTTATTCCCATTTTCATTCTGTAGATGTATGAAGGATGTAATCTGTAGTTTTCTTTAATTTTAAAAATATTATATTTTAAATCAGTTATAGATTTTTATCAGTTATATGCCATTTTGGTGATAAATAAATGTACTATTGCCTAAAGCTGGTTTACTTAATATGGTAGATATTATTAGTAATGTAAAATTATTGATTTACTTTTACAACAAGCTGAAACAAATTATGTTTAGATGTATGGTAAATATTATTAATAGTATTAATTGATTGAAAGGACAAACAAAGTTTCAATTTATTTAAAATTATCAACTTACCAACAAATCTAGAACTAGATCAGAAAGTGTTTTAGTACATTTTTAATTCGTTTTATTACTAAAATAGATTCATGCTGTGAGCGGCTTGCGGTCCAAGTGATGCACGATTTATAAAGCCGGTCCTACCAGCTTGCGGTAGTTAATGTGGGGATTATGTGCCAATACTGCCTACTTAAACTGACAAATGAACGAATTCTGGTGTGACAGTTGATCTCTGGTCCAGTCAGTGCTGGTTCTCAGTGAAATTTTGACTATTTCATTCTCAAGTAAGAAGTCGACAGACGTGGTAGCAGCACATTTCTTACGTTGTAGGAGTAACTGTCTCAGATTGCCTCTTCGGATGGACTCAAGGCAAGTCCAGCTAAGATGGTATCCATCGTTGACTTCCAGTAAGATGTAACAGGGGTTTCTCGAACTTGGGGTGCTGAATATTAACATTGAGGTGTTATACCTTTTTTTTTTACAGTTTAAAGCTAATTCTAATTTTTTGGCCTATCCTATAATAGAGTCCTTAGTCCTTCTTCTTACTCTGGCTGTCTCCTGACGAAGGTAAGGAATGCAAAAGGGAAATCATCAAAACTCGCTAGGTTTTAAAGTTGAAATTTTTCCCTGGCAAACCCCAGCGATTATCCTGGGTCATTACTGGCACCCGAGGGACACAACATGACCTGACAACAAACTCGTTGTTTTACGTGAAGTTCTCCAACTCAACAAATCACCATTTAAGTTTAGTTTAATTTCTAATTTCAAATCAACTGTAAGATAAGGGGTATTACTTTTAGTGTAGGTTACCCCCACACCACGTTTTCAACATTATTAGCATAACCATATAAGGTCTTGCCACTTAAGAGTTATTTGTATCAACACCGTTATATCACACAACCTGCCTTTAATTATTACCTCTGATGTCTCTTCCAAGGTTGCACTGTCTTCTTATCTTGTTTATTACAACAAGAACTCTTGCCAAAGGTTGCTAATATACCTACTGGAGATGAAAGATACGGTATATGTCTGGTGTCCAGGTATTTAAAATCATGATAACCTTAAGTTGAGCTATCCATTTGCACGTCGCATCCACGTTATCTCTAAAACTCTCATCCGTTTCACAACTCCTGACGAGACTGCTTAAAATCTTATTTGACGAACGAACAGTGACAAAAATGAAAATCTTTATTAATAGGAAACTGAACATAAAACTTATATGATAAGATAGCTGAGACTCCCCTAAGCAAGAATATGTTTTAAATAATATGATAGCCCCAGTATTAGTGAAGTTATGAAGGAAAAATAAAATGTCCAAGACGGTAGACCAGACAGATAGTCAACCCTACTTGAATTTTTCATAACGTTAAAGGGACGATCGCGTAGAAAGAGGCATTGAGGTGAATATTCAAATTCGCTTGAGTACAGAGAGTATAGGGTGAGAAGGGGGGGCGATAGTAATTTGGTTATCAACGAAACGTTTTTGTTGTATGGCAACTAACATAGGCTAGCCAATTAAATAGCAGACGCGGTGTAGTTTGGAATTGTTTTTTTGTTTTTCAAAAACTGCATTTTGAAATCTGGTAGTCGCCAGCTTCTGATTGGCTAGTGGTACCCAATATTAGCAAGGGGTTTTCCTTATTCAATTGCCAGTTGTCTAAAATAAATTACATTAAACATTTTGCTGAGATTCAGCTGTGGTAAATTTAAAGTAAAATAAATATTTCCCAGCCTGAGACCAGTGCAGAGTGAAACTGCGGCCATTGCTTTGCAAGTCAGCATCATTTGTTTATATTTCTTGAATTGGGGTAAGGACGATTTATGAATTATTATGTTTAATTCCACAGCAAACAAAATTGGGTATTGATATTGAGGGAAAATGAAGAACATGTCGGTAGTAGACATTGTTGAGTCCTCATCTTAAAATGTATCTAATTGATGTATGTTGTCATGATTATGCTGTTATATTATTAAAGTATTATAGTAGTAAGCCTCTGTGTTCTATGAACACTATTTACATGCCTGAAGCATTTATAATATAAAAAGAAAAGAGAAAATCATACCAACGGAAATGTGGTTACCCCACATTATTGTATTGAGGAAAAAAGATGTAAAGGTACAGTGGCGTATCTGCCATAGGGACCTGAGGTGTGGTCACAGCAAGGAGGGAGTCAAACAAAGTTAGGGGCTTGTGCACATGTACGGCACGCAAGGCTGACCCCATATCCTGGTAGGAAAATATTAAATAATCTCAGTGAGTAGATGTAAAGCCAGGGTATCCTTTTGTTCCAGCGTTTTATTCCCTGTTACCGACTGGTGGCAGGAAGCCAGCTGAAAGTGAATACAGCCCTCAAGCCTCCATCCAGTCATTTCTACTATTATAAGAACACGGAGGAGCTTGAACGAGTGAAAGAGTCTGCATCTTCAGGAGAGAATTTCCTTATAAATAACCCCAGGTGATGTGCCATACATCTGGGTACATCTGACACTTTTTGTAAAAAAGTAACATTCACTGAGTTTCCCAATGATATTCAGGAATTTCAAGGGGTATGATGACACAACAGCCCCTCATACACAGTGACTCTCCCTTTATAGGATTACAGTAGTAGCTGTGAACTGTTCTTCAGTGAAAAATATATCTTGATTTTAGTTGTGTGGACAGAAAGTCCAGTTGTTTTATTTCCCTCTTTCTGTAAACTATCTTGTCCTTATTTTCAAGACCTGTCCAAAAGATATAACTGGACAGGCAGATTAAATTGTAATATTCAGTTCAAAAGAAAACTTAACACCTGTTTTATTAACTTTCTCATAGAAAAGTAAAGTGTTTGTGTGTTGTGTACTATCATCTCATTTCTCCCCTAGACAATAGGTACATCATACACCCTACACTAGAGCCAACAGAGAGACCGTGTGAGATCTAGGGAGGTAGCGTTAGGTTCCCTGTACACAATTCATCATCATCATTTATAGAATCAGGGACCTACATTTGCTTGACCTCGCACGGTTACTGCATGCACTTATTTCACTCTTTGTTAGGATACCATCATAACCTCCCCAGCAAATCATCTTTATTTGCTACATAAATTGGTAGGCTTGTCCGAGATTGAACTTTCTACATAAATTGGGGACAGTCTAATTTTCCCAGGAAATCCCCATATAATATATTTGCCCAAGATTTTGGGAAGTCAAGAAAGTGTCAGAAACCCAGATTTAATTAAATAAATTTATAATTAGTTATATTTAGAAACTTTGTTGGTACATTTTTCAGGATGGCAGATCTGGCCAAGTTTCGCTCTGCAGCTGTGCAAGCGGCGAGAGATATGAATATGGAGGGACAAATTTTGGTTGATTATGTCACCTCAGAATGTGACAAATTTATTACTAGGGAAGAACATAGGTTAGCTGAGGAAAGGAGAGTGCAGTTAGAAGATGCTAGGGAGACTAAGAAATTAGAGGCTGATCGAGAGGCTGAGATAAAGAGGCTGCAGTTGGAGGAGAAGAAACTTGAGGCTGAGAAGGAGGCAAAGAAACTTGAACTCGAGGCTGAGAAGGAGGAAAAACGTCTACACAGGGAGGCGGAACGAGAGAAAGAAGAAAGAAGATTGGAGGCGGAAAGGGAAGATAAACGGTTACAGAGGGAACATGAGTTACGACTAAGGGAGCTAGAGCTACAAGGCCATGCTCCGGAAAATGGAACTAGCCCTTCCACTTCCGACTCCGCTGCAAGCCAGGGGGCCTCGTCATCAGCCATGGGGTTCCACTTAGATTATTTTATAGAAAAAGATGATGATATTGAGTCGTATCTAAGCAGATACGAAATATTAGCCACTACTTATGGGTTGGAAAGAGAAAAATGGGGAGTAAAGTTGTCTCAAGGACTTCGCGGTACAGCTTACGAAGTTTTTTCTAAAATGAGTAGGGGTGACCAGGACAACTATGACATGTTGAAGCAAGCTCTTCTGTTAAGATACGAAAAGAACGGAGAATTTTATAGAAAGAAATTTAGGAATGCCAGGCTACTGTCGGGTGAGACCTATCACCAGTTCTCCGCCCGGTTGGAAACGTATATGGAGAAATGGGCTTCTTTGGGGAAAACCCAAGATCTCAAAGAGATGATACTCATTGAGCAGATGAGAGAGAGTCCATGGCTCCAGACATGAGAAAGTTTCTCATGGAACAGGGTGCGGAGAGACTGGAGGAAATAATAAATGTCGCTGAAAGGTATCATGCAGCCCAGGCAGAGGTAGCTGGTATTAAAAAGAAACCAGTAGATCAGTTTAAGGCTCCTCAAACCCATAATAAATTTGATAACAGAGGTAAGCAGAACTTCGATAGGCCTCGAAATGATTATAAAAATAAAACCGCACAATTCAAGGACAGAAGGAATGAGGAAAGAAAACCTCATCATCAAAGTAGATGGTATTGTACTTATTGTAAGAAGGAGGGACATGACATTAAGTATTGTAAAAGTAAACCTGCTGGATTTGCTGCTATGAAAAGGGGAAAACAGGAGGGAAAGGACAAACCTGCTGAACAGCAGGAACCTTATCACCCCCCAGTTTGCGAGGATGTTGTATGCAATGATGTCACCATAAGGTGCCTCTATGATACAGGTTTGGATTTTGAGGCTGTGGTGAGCTCGCACTTGGTGAACCCAGATCAGTATACCACAGAAACAGTGGAGATACAAGGGGCGACCAAGGACCTACCCCTCATGAAACTTCCCATTGCCAGGATACAAGTGAAGACTCGCTATGTGGAAGGGATAATCAGAGCAGCAGTGATAGACGCACCCATCTACCCTCTGATATTGGGGTGTCGTTATGTCTACTTGGGAAATCCAACGAGACCTGTGGTCTTGGCAGCAGTCCAGACCCGATCACAATCCAGAAAGGAAGAAGATGAACCTATAAATACTCATCCCGAAGAGATGAGAAAGGCACAGGCTGAAGATAAGTCACTGAAGCTGTGCTATAAGAAACTCCCAAAGAGCCATACTCCTCCAAATAAAGGAGAATTCTATATGAAGAATAAATTGCTATACAGGAAGGCCGGCACTGGTGCAGCTGGTCATGGTCAGCTGGTCCTTCCTAAATCATATAGAGAAAAAGTGATGGAGTTAGGTCATGCTATCCCCTTCAGTGGTCACATGGGGATTAGTGCAACAGGACAGCGTATAGCTTGTCATTATTTCTGGCCAGGGATAACGGAAGACATAAAGAGATACGTACACTCCTGCCCCGAATGCCAGAGAGTAGCTCCAAAGCATTGGACTGCTCCCGCAACTCTTGGGGAAATGCCCATAGTGGGAACCCCTTTTGAGAGAGTTGCTGTGGATATTGTGGGACCTCTCACTCGGACCAAGAGGAGGAACAGTTACATCCTTACTCTGGTAGACACTTGTTCTATGTGGGGAGAGGCGGTAGCCCTGTCATCAATCGATTCGAAACATGTGGCAGAGGCATTACTTACGATATTCACAAGGTTAGGTTTCCCGCATCAAATCTTGACAGATAATGGCTCTCAGTTCAAGGGGAAACTAACTGAAGAGGTGTTCAGGTTGTTTCAAGCCAAGCACTTTCATTGTAGCCCGTACCATCCCCAAGGGAACGGCCAGGTAGAGAGGTTCAATGGGACTCTCATTTCTATCCTGAGAAAGCTGGCACATGAGAAACCTGACACGTGGGACCACTACTTGCCCGCCGCCCTGTTTGCGTACCGGGAAGTACCACATAATTCCACCGGAATGGCCCCCGCAACACTGTTATTTGGTAGGCCAATAAAAGGTCCGTTAGAAGCTTTGTTAAGGACCTGGACTGATGAGAAGGCAGAGGAGACTGTTACCTCATCTTATCAATACGTGAACGAACTGACCAATCGTTTACAAACCGGTTGGAAACTGGCAAATGAAAATTTGAGACAAGCCAGGAAAAAGCATGCTGCTTATTATAATCGAAAAGCGAAGGATAGGGAACTTGCTGTGGGGGAGAAGGTACTTCTTCTATTGCCCAGCAGCAATAATAAACTTCAGATCGGATGGCAAGGACCATACACAGTTTTGGAAAAGGTATCCAGAACCAATTATAAGATAGACAAAAAGGGAAAGGAAAAAGTCTATCATGTGAACCTGTTGAAGAAATATCTGGACAGACAAATCCAGGAAGGGACACACTTATTGGCCTTGTCTATTGCAACCGAAATGAAAAATGACCCTCTCTCCTCATTTGAATATCCACTGAAAACCAGTGAAACGTTTGAGCAGGTGAAAATCAGCAATCACTTGACAAAAGGGCAGAAGGAGAAGGTTCGACAGATCCTTGAGAAACATACAGATGTGTTGACAGATAAACCGGGTAACACCCATTTGTTGGAATATGATATGAAACTACTAGACCAAACACCTATCTGTATGAGGCCCTATTCTATTCCATTCGCTAAGGAGAAAGCTTTAAAAGAGGAGATAGATTATTTGTTACAAGAAGGGATTATTTCTCATAGTGAGTCTCCTTATAGTTCCTGCGTGGTTCTGTTGCGGAAACCATCAGGAGAACATAGACTGTGTATAGATTACAGGAAACTGAATGCTGTCACAGAAGGTCAGGTGGATCCATTACCTGATACTACTCAACTATTTGCCAGACTGAACAAGGCAAAATATTTTTCTAAGGTGGATCTTAGCAAGGGCTATTACCAAATTCCAGTAAAGCCTGAGGTTCGACCTTATTTAGCATTTAGCACCTCGGAAGGTCATTATGAGTTCAACATGTTGCCGTTTGGGTTGAAAAATGCTCCGAGTGTGTTTTCAAGGATGATGCGAAAACTGCTGGATCCCCTGAAAAATCCATGTATTTCGAATTTTATGGACGATATCCTCATTGCTACGGAAACATTTGAGGAACACGTTACCTCTTTGAATATGCTGTTAGATAGACTCAGAGAGGCTAACTTAACCGCCAGGCCAACAAAATGTTGTATAGGTTGTAAAGAGTTGGAATTCTTGGGACATACTGTGCATCAGGGTAGCATGACCCCTGATCCCAAGAATCTGGAAAAATTGAAAAAAGCTCCTCGACCCCAAACAAAGAAAGACGTGCGATCTTTCGTGTCGTTGTGTGGTTTTTACCAAAAGTACATTAAAAATTTTAACTCTATATGTGCTCCGCTGACAGATTTAACTCGTAAAGGTCAACCTGATAAAATAATTTGGTCTGCTCAGTGCGAATTAGTTTACCAAGAGTTGAAGGAAAAACTTACAAGCAGGCCAGTATTGCAATTGCCTGACTTAACTCAAGAATTTATTGTGAGAAGTGACGCAAGCAATGTGGGCCTAGGTGCTACATTGTTGCAAAGGTCTTCCTCACCAGATGGGGAATTGAAACCAGTCGCTTATGCTAGCCGCAAGTTGAACAAGGCGGAAAAAAATTATTCAACAAGTGAAAAGGAATGTCTCGCTTTGATATGGTCTATAAAGAAATTTCAGATTTATTTATATGGCAGGACATTTGTGGTCCAAACGGATCATTCACCTCTTGTGTTCCTGTCACAAGCGAAGCATGAAAATTCCAGATTATTGAGATGGTCTTTATTACTGCAGCCATACTCATTCCGGATAGATTATATCCCGGGTCCGACGAATGTGGGTGCCGACTTTTTAAGCAGACATCCATGTGATGAAAATCAGAGAAACGCATAAGACTTCATTGAGCTAAGTTATCTCGCAGATAATAACCTGCATAGTGATGCATGTTTAAGAGGGGAGGTGTGTGGTAAAATCTGCGAGGATAATTACTCATTTCTATGGATTTTAGTCATAAAAACAACAATAAATAAAACCAGCCCGATTGTGTCTGACGGAATTGCTCTCACACGCCCGCCACTGCCTTTTGTGCAGTGCGAAAGCCTATAGCATATATAATATACAACGCGTTGCAGTTTCGGTTTCGCCAACGTACTACCGATGTTTTAACTTGTAAGATCTGCTGCATACACGGCCGCCTAACCGATAAAATTAACTAATTGGCGGAAGAGCGCCGCACAATACTATCTGAATTAACGTAATATTTTGTTTTTAACAGGTTAATCAGTAGTAAGTCTTACAATTTGGTAGTGAAACACGATAAAATTTAAAATCATAAAAACCCAACTTGTTAACCCGCCACGTCTAACACCCGATTTGCCTGCCACACTCTGCCATGCGTATCTACACGCGGCGGCAAACGCCATCGGAGGCAAACACACAGACAGTTTGTCCCCACTCGTTGTAGAATTACTGGCGTCACTAAAACAAGTAGTATTTGAATCACATAGGCTAAGCGGGAGAGGAGAAAGGAGGAAATGGTGGTCTTGTGTAAAATCTTATTTGACGAACGAACAGTGACAAAAATGAAAATCTTTATTAATAGGAAACTGAACATAAAACTTATATGATAAGATAGCTGAGACTCCCCTAAGCAAGAATATGTTTTAAATACTATGATAGCCCCAGTATTAGTGAAGTTATGAAGGAAAAATAAAATGTCCAAGACGGTAGACCAGACAGACAGTCAACCTTACTTGAATTTTTCATAACGTTAAAGGGACGATCGCGTAGAAAGAGGCATTGAGGTGAATATTCAAATTCGCTTGAGTACAGAGAGTATAGGGTGAGAAGGGGGGGCGATAGTAATTTGGTTCTCAACGAAACATTGTTGTTGTAATGGCAACTAACATAGGCTAGCCAATTAAATAGCAGACGCGGTGTAGTTTGGAATTGTTTTTTTGTTTTTCAAAACTGCATTTTGAAATCTGGTAGTCGCCAGCTTCTGATTGGCTAGTGGTACCCAATATTAGCAAGGGGTTTTCCTTATTCAATTGCCAGTTGTCAAAAATAACTTACATTAAACATTTTGCTGAGATTCAGCTGTGGTAAATTTAAAGTAAAATAAATATTTCCCAGCCTGAGACCAGTGCAGAGTGAAACTGCGGCCATTGCTTTGCAAGTCAGCATCATTTGTTTATATTTCTTGAATTGTGGTAAGGACGATGTATGAATTGTTATGTTTAATTCCACAGCAAACAAAATTGGGTATTGATATTGAGGAAAATGAAGAACATGTCGGTAGTAGACATTGTTGAGTCCTCATCTTAAAATGTATCTAATTGATGTATGTTGTCATGATTATGCTGTTATATTATTATAGTAGTAAGCCTCTGTGTTCTATGAACACTAGTTACATGCCTGAAGCATTTATAATATAAAAAGAAAAGAGAAAATCATACCAACGGAAATGTGGTTACCCCACATTATTGTATTGAGGAAAAAAGATGTAAAGGTACAGTGGCGTATCTGCCATAGGGACCTGAGGTGTGGTCACAGCAAGGAGGGAGTCAAACAAAGTTAGGGGCTTGTGCACATGTACGGCACGCAAGGCTGACCCCATATCCTGGTAGGAAAATATTAAATAATCTCAGTGAGTAGATGTAAAGCCAGGGTATCCTTTTGTTCCAGCGTTTTATTCCCTGTTACCGACTGGTGGCAGGAAGCCAGCTGAAAGTGAATACAGCCCTCAAGCCTCCATCCAGTCATTTCTACTATTATAAGCACACGGAGGAGCTTGAACGAGTGAAAGAGTCTGCATCTTCAGGGGAGAATTTCCTTATAAATAACCCCAGGTGATGTGCCATACATCTGGGTACATCTGACACTTTTTGTAAAAAAGTAACATTCACTGAGTTTCCCTATGATATTCAGGAATTTCAAGGGGTATGATGACACAACAGCCCCTCATACACAGTGACTCTCCCTTTATAGGATTACAGTAGTAGCTGTGAACTGTTCTTCAGTGAAAAATATATCTTGATTTTAGTTGTGTGGACAGAAAGTCCAGTTGTTTTATTTCCCTCTTTCTGTAAACTATCTTGTCCTTATTTTCAAGACCTGTCCAAAAGATATAACTGGACAGGCAGATTAAATTGTAATATTCAGTTCAAAAGAAAACTTAACACCTGTTTTATTAACTTTCTCATAGAAAAGTAAAGTGTTTGTGTGTTGTGTACTATCATCTCATTTCTCCCCTAGACAATAGGTACATCATACACCCTACACTAGAGCCAACAGAGAGACCGTGTGAGATCTAGGGAGGTAGCGTTAGGTTCCCTGTACACAATTCATCATCATCATTTATAGAATCAGGGACCTACATTTGCTTGACCTCGCACGGTTACTGCATGCACTTATTTCACTCTTTGTTAGGATACCATCATAACCTCCCCAGCAAATCATCTTTATTTGTTATCTGTATTTCCATATTAGTTTGTTATGTTATAATTCTTCATATTTTAGTTGACAGCAAATTCAATTCTTTCTTTTGCCAAATCGTTAATGTATCGTGGCCGGACATAACGGGGTGTACAAAATAAAAACTTCCAACATGAGAATGGAGGTACAGGATGTTACTGCAGCCTTACGGTGGCAAACTGAAACTTCAGTAACAAAAGCAGTTATTGTGTCAAACTCTCAGTCCAAGCTTAGAAATGTTCAAAATCGTTGGCTAAGGCATGAATGGAAAACATCCATAGAAGCTTCGAATCTGCAGGAGCTGGTGTGGATCTACTGTCCTGGTCATGCAGGTGTACGCGGTGATGACAGAGCTGACAGACTAGTGTCACGTTCCCCACTAGATATGGATAAGGGAGAGATACTGCGAACAATTTATGGTCACCTTTTAGAGAATGACACTGCAATATATGAATCATCAAGGTTAAGGCTGTTGGAATTTGGCATCAAACGTAAGGGTAGCAGAGATGGACATGTGTCCATCGTGTTTACAACCAGCGAGCTACAGGAACAGTTAGCATTCACACCGTTCGGTATATACTGAGGGAGACTGAGCACCTATGGGTTTGCCGGGAGTGCAATGATGTCGATTCTGTTCAACAATAATAAAAATAATATATTTCCTCAACTCTCCACGGATGTTTCTTGTTTCCTTGTTTAATTATATGCATAATATTTGACCTGGGCTCTGGACTTTTTGGCTTTGCTGTTGTTTAAATATGGTTTGTTTATAAAGTTTTTAGTTCCTTTATCCAGAGATTGTTTTTGCTGTTACCCATGTTTTTATTATGGTGCTCTCTTAATCCAGAAATGTTTATCGTATGTCTCATTTTATTTTTTACTGATCTAAGGCCAGTTATCTTCAGTATTTGATTAGATATTTATTTTCTCAATCAGGTGGTACTTCAACGATATTATTGTTTCTTATAAGTTGATACATATATATATATATATATATATATATATATATATATATATATATATATATATATATATATATATATATATATATATATATATATATATATATGTAAACTAGTGCACATTAGTACACATAGTTTTGGATACATAACGTGATAAACACCAACAAACAATGATAGATAACTCTACAAAACGATACAAGAGGAGACAATCTGATAATTAGAAGAGATCGGCGAACAACAAAATCACATATAATCCCATAGAAGCTGATTTTACAATCACAGTCAAAGCCACTGATTGGTATAGTCACATACACATCCTGGCACAGCTACATAAATTAACTGTCACAGGTCACAGCCACAATTACTTACAGTAATAGTCACATAAACTTACCGTCATAATTACAGACACTTACTTTCAGAATCACATACACTTACTGGCACAGCCATATACAATTACTTTCACAGTCACAGACACTTACTGTCAGACACATACACCTGCTGTCACAGTCATAGACATTTGTTGTCAAAGTCACAAACACCTAAGATCACAGTCACTTAATGTCACAGCTAAAATGATTTACTGTTGCCGTCACAGACACTCACTGTCGCAGTTACAGACACTTATTTTTAGAGTGACAAACATTTAATGCCACAGTCACATACAATTACTGTCACAAACACGTACTGCTATACACTTTTGTCACATACACTTCCTGTCACATCACATACATTATCTGTCATTGTCGAAGAAATAATAATGACTCTTTTTATTATGACCCGTTTTAATTGAACGTGTTTTCTCGTACTTGCGAGAGTTAGAAAATTCAATAATTCGCTAAAAGAATAAAATTTCATCTAACATGCCTGACTTAAGCTATACAAAACTGACAAATGTCGTCTACATTATGTTATGTCTAGCGAAACTAACATGTGTGTGAACCTTAGTGATTCAGTTATTTAAACATATCTAACTTTCATTTCAGTAGTCCTGACATATGATGTATACCGACCATTGCGTGTCCAGGCTACTCCAGTTTTGTCCTTTGTTCTCCACAAACCATTCAAGTTAGAGCGGTAACAATCTTTACCGTTCAAGTTAGAGCGGTAACAATCTTTACCGTTCAAGTTAGAGCGGTAACAATCTTTATACCACCATGCCCCGCGATACTCTCTCGCACAGTTGCGATCATCAATATGATTGTCTGTCTCAGCAGTGGAAAACAACGAGCCATTATGATAGATCAAGCTGTCCCCGGCTGTTCCGTCATACTCCCCCACTGTAATCTGGTAACTGGACAGTTCGTCAGCGAGGGTAAAATTTGAGTAGTGAGCAAACCGTTCAAACCCTTCATAGTCAAAAGTCATATCAATTCTGAGTTCCGTATAGCCCTTGAATAAGACAAACATTGAATTATAGGAACATATAGAATTATGAGAACACAGATAAACACGCAAATAAATATGTGTGTGTGTGTGCATATATATATATATGCATATAAGGTGTCTGAATGTGTGTATGTATAGTACATAACGAAAAGCGGGAGTGAGAGAGAGGAAGAGGTAGAAACAGAGAGCAAGAATTTCGAAGATGAAAAGTGACAAGCAATAAGGTGACATTCCAGTTTTATTTAAAACGGTCTGTAAATTCTCCTCCATGACGATTCCACATGACATCACTCCATTTAAGTGATATATTACAGAAAGACCCAAATCCTAAATGATTCCCGTTCTAAAGTATCAACTTTTAAACGTGTTTATTTTATTTCCCAGAGTCCACAAAGTCCTAGTGTAAAGGTTTGATGTTGTGTGTTCCCAGAGTCTACAAAGTCCTAGCGTAAAGGTTTGATGTTGTGCGTTCCCAGAGTCTACAAAGTCCTAGTGAAAAGGTTTGATTTTGTGTGTTCCCAGAGCCTACAAAGTCCTAGTGTAAAGGTTTGATGTTGTGTGTTCCCAGAGTCTACAAAGTCCTAGTGTAAAGAAGTCAGTACATTTCTGAAGTGGTTTTAAAGACTATTGTCATTCCACACAGGCAGCTCACTATGTGCTCCGATCTCTTCCCTTAGATCACTGTCACAGATGGTTAGAATTGTCTGCCCTCGTCTTCTTTCTTCATCGTACCCTTTCAGACGTCCACTTGAATGTTCTCAAAGAAAGCAGCAGTCAGTTTGAGGCTATTTGAATCCCCGTAAAGCTTTTCCCAGAAAGGAGCTGGCTTCGGCCATATGCACTTTCTCTGTACCACATATAAGGGGCAACTTTGAAGCAGATGTTCAGCAGTCATTTTATCAGTGCCACATTTACACTGATCGGTAGTTCCTATCTTTAGCTTGTTGAATAGATGGTATCTCAATCTGTGGTGGCCAGTGCGGAGTCTGAAGATTACCACTTGTTCTCTTCTGTGGAGCTGGTAGTAAGCATCATTCTATGTGTGCCCAGATTTGCTACATTCCATTTGTTTCTATATCTGATTCTGATAAAACTCTTTGCCTCATCAAAAGTTATGCTTGCATCAGGCTGAGGTACAAGTGAACCTTCTTTTGCCATTCTGTCAGCCTCTTCATTGCCGGTGATGTTACAATGAGATGGTATCCATCTCTTCTGACCGTAGGACTTTCGTCTCAAGCATTGGACCCTTGTCTGCCCTCTGTCTGGTTTGAACTGTCGGTTTATTTTCATATTTCATGTTAACGCCCACTTTTCTGTCTTTATGAATGTTTACAACTCTTATTCTCTCTTAGATGATGTCAATCTTGGTAACGCCAAGATAAGACACACCTTTTGGACGTGGAAGCGGCTAAAGTTGTCATAGCCTTAGATCTAGTGAATGGCCTCTTTATTAAGTCTTTGATTCAGTCTCTTCTGGGGACCACACGGCAACAATCTCCAGTTTCTTATTCTTTTGCGGGCACACAGGTCCCTGCCTGTATTTTTTGCCGTCTCTTTACGGTCTTGCGAGCGACCAGCTAAGAGTGTCCTTTTTACCCGATAGACGAGGGAACTTCTCTACTTTGATGCCGTGTCGCCAGCACGTTTCAGCGGGAGACGATCGCACCTACTGACCGTAAGTCTTACGTCTCAAGCACTAGTCCTTTGTATGTACGTGCGGACCACCAGGCGGTCTTTCTTACTATTAAAGGCTCTGTCTCTATCCGTTTGAGATAAGAACAGGAGTGTGACAGGGATGCCTCTTGTCTCCATTTCTTTTCTTACTAGCAATAGACTGGGTTATGAGAACATCGAAAGCACACCACATAAATGGAATCCAGTGGACTCTGACTAAGCAGTTGGATGATCTGGATTTTGCTGATGACTTAGCTCTTCTGTCCCATAACCGTAATCAGATGGAGGACAAATTGAAAACACTCGATGAGAGGTCACAGCAATTGGGTCTGAAAATACACAGGGAAAAGACAAAAATTATGACGATAAATGCAGGTAATGAAAACAAGGTTGAACTTGAAGAAGTGCCAATAAAAGATGCAGAATCATACACATATCTTGGCAGTAATATAGACAATGTTGAAGGGACAGACAGTGATATCAAAATAAGAATACAAAAAGCAAGAGGAGCTTTCATTGCATTGGGAAATGTACGGAGATCAAGAGAAATCGGATCCAACACGATAAAAAAGAATCTTCAACTCAAATGTGGTCAGTCCTATTGTATTGCTCTGAGACATGGAGAACAACAAAGACAACTACCAAAAAGCTACAGACTTTCATAAATGGGTGCTTGCGTAGAATAGAGGGATTAAAATGGTATGACAAGGTTACCAACGTGGAACTGATGACAAGAACTAGACAAGTGCCAGTGAAACAAGAGATGAGAAGAAGACGATGGCGATGGATAGGACACACATTGAGGAAACCTGTTGATAGCATTACAAGGCAGTCCTTGTTCTGGAACCCCAGGGCAAGTGAGGCAGAGGTAGACCAAGAAGCACATGGAGAAGAGAGCTGGACATATAGGTGAAAATGATAAGGAGAACGTGGAAAGAACTTGAGATGATGGCACGTGACAGGAGGACTTGGTATGTGTTTGTTGAAGGCCTATGCTCCTTTTGGAGTGGAGGGTTATGAATGAATCCCAATGAATACTGTCAAAAGCCTTCTTAAAAACAACGCAATGAAAGTACAGCTGTCACTGCCCTTCTCAGCACTGCTCTGTAATTTTCCTGAGGGTAAATATATGATCTGCACATCTTCTGTTCTTTCTGAATAATGCTTATTCTTTTCTCAGTTTGTGGTATACTGCTTTTGAAATTCTCTGGATAATTATCCTGCCTAGTATTTTGCTGGGAACTGAGAGGAGTATGAATCCTCTATAGATGTTTCAGTCTGCAAGGTCGCCCTTCTTGGGCAATTTGACAATTATTCCTTTATTCCACCCCTGTGGTGTTGTCTCTGTTTTCCAGACTTGTGCAAATAGTGGTTCTAATAGTTTTGCTGCTAATTCAGGGTCTGCCTTAAATAACTCTGCATTTAAATTATCGTAACCAGGAGCTTCTCCGTTCTTTAACCATGTGATAGTCGTGATGATTTCTTCCCTTCGTGGAATGTCTGTATTTAACGTCTAGATCATTTTCAGCCTCAGGAACATTCAACTGTGTCTACAGTGGTACCTTTTTCAGAGTTTCTCTGAAATGCTCTGTCCATCTTGTTTCTTGTCCCTTTGCTGTGATGATGAAGTTTTCTTGCTTATCTCTTACTAATGTGATATTGTTTGCACCTTGTTTTCCGCTGATGGTTGTGCTTTTTTCATTTCTCAGTGCTGCCTTTTCCGTCTGTCTTGCAAAATTGTCTAGGAATTTCCTGCTGTTTGCTTGGCTTTGACGTTTCACTACCTTCTCCAGCTGACTGTGGTGCACACTATATTTAATTTAACCATTTCCTTTTGCAGCTGTTGATATAATTCGTCCTTGAACTTCTTGTCACTGTCATTTGTTGGTGCATAGCTTTGTATTATTGTGGTGTTGGTGAATCTCCCTCTCAGTTTTGTTCTTTTCAGTCTGTTGTTAATGGGTTTCCATTCCAGTAATGACCTTTCTATTCCGTTCTTTAGGATAATGGCTAAACCATCACTGTGCTGTCCATCCTCTCTTCCAGAGTAAAGTACTGTTTCTCCTGTTGCTGTTTTAATTGTGCCTGACCCAGTCTATCTCCTCTCGTTTATTCCTAGGATGTGTAATCTGTAGTTTCTCATTTCCGCTGTGAACTGGTTGAGTTTTTCTGTCTCGTTCATTGTCCTGACATTCCAAAATCATATTCTAGTTTCATGTTTTGCGATCAGGACATTCGTTTTCTTGTCATTGGCATCATTCAGCGTTCACCACTGGCAGTCATAAAAGATTCATACTCATGAGTTCCGTCCCGCAGCAAAGTTTGTTCCTTTTTTGTCATTTCTATAACTTGGTTTCTTTTTTAAATAGACAGGGATGTCCTATACTAAAACCCCACACCTGGAGGTCCAGGGTGTCTGCTTTACTCTGACCCCTACCCTACCCGCGCAAACCAGTCGAGCTTGGTAAAACCTGCCAGGAATGACCCCTGCTGGTATAGCTCTGAGGGTAATCACCGTATCCAATCTGCCATACCTCGACAAGGTATTGACACCAGTGATGACAGAATTCAAAGCTGAGACGACCAAATGTAAATCAATCACGAATTTGTATAGAAGGTTTCTCAACTTTTCCAGTTCAAAGTCATTGATTTGAATACCCAAAAAGATAAATGGAGTAGCATATTATCAGATTACTTGACTGGGGAGCCTCTTAAAACTGTATTCACTCTGGTTGAGACTAGCCATATGGACTAGTGATAGTTAAACAAACTCTCCTACAGAAGTTTCAATTAACCAAATCTGATTTTAGGATTAATTTCACTGATCAATGCCAAGCAAGAATACAGACATTGGCGAATTCATCTCTTCCACCAAACGTTACTTAAGCCGTTGGATTGATCTCTCTGGTGTTACAAAGACAAATGAAAGTCTTTTTTGATCTAATGCTACGAGATAATGTTTTGTCGGCTTGTAGCACCGACCTTGTGGAACCAAACAGTTTCGATCGCAGTTTCGTCTATGAACACCAAACACCAAACACCAATGGAAGTGGCGAATAAGATAGCGGCAGTAAGAAAGACACAAAAATGATACTTAAAGAAGGACTGTGAAAAAGCGACGGAAGAAATATAGAAATTTTAAATGGAGGCAAGCCACTAAGTAGCACAATCAAAGCAAAAACTTGATGGGCATTTAAGATATCTGGAGAAAGACAACCCTTTTGAAAATGAGACGATTCGCCAGGGAAATACGAGTCTGGTCATCCGAAAGCAAGAGCGCATGATGGTTATTTGGATATCAGAATTACCTGAATAGTCATGTCCGTTAAAATGAATAACTACAGGTGTAGGTTTGCGATGATAAGTGTTATTTAAGTGCTCACTATCATACAGTTATTAGGTGTTTGTGTGTGTGTCTGATACGTAGCGTGTACGTGCCCTGCAAAATGAACTTAACAGTATACAGTTTACACGTCAACCAACTCTGTACATGAAGATGTGACAATAATGGTAACGACATACATACGAGCAAAAAAATAAGCTTGCTGATACCGCTTACTTGTGACGTGAGATTGTGAATAATTTCATTCCCAATCCAAAAGTCAGTATCAGGAGTTCCAAACCCGTTCTTGTAATGATCCCAGCCTCTATAAAAGTTCACGTCACCTTTTGTACGTCTCTGGTTAAATACAAAGAAAATTAGATATTAGACACATTGGTACGTATGCTCATGCACAAAACGCAGACAGAAAGACACAACAATCAGTAGGCAAACAAGCCAGCGATTTAACATACCAACAGGTATATATATATATATATATATATATATATATATATATATATATATATATATATATATATATATATATATATATATATATATATATATATATATATATATATATATATATATGTGTGTGTGTGTGTGTGTGTGTGTGTGTGTGCGCGTGTGTCTGGTGTTCATATCGACGTTTTCTCCTCTCTTCTGCTTGTTGTGTGAGCATTGTTTCGCCCAATCTGACATGGCGGCGTAGATAACATCGCCACTTGGTGCGATCAGCAGCTTCATCTTCCCAGGCTGCTGGATATATGCCCAGTGCCCTCGTGTCTCTCATGCACACACTTTTGAATCTCAGCTGCGGTCGCTTAACTGCTCTTTTGCAATCTGCCGGTTGTCTGTAAAATATGTCTTTCAGAATGCGTGCATCTTCCATGCGGCGCACTTGACCAAGCCAGTGTAGTCTGCGCTGTCTAAGGAGTTTATTTATGCTTTGAAGGTCAGCTCGTGACAATACCTCGACATTTGGCACTTTATCTTTCCACGAAATGCCGAGGGATGTGACGTAGACACCGTAGATGGAAGGTATTGAGTCTTCTTTCTTGCTTAGCATAGGCTTTCCATGTCTCACTGCCATATGTAACTGTGCCGGTGACTCAGGTGTTATATACCGCAGCTTTGGTCTTCGTTGTGAGTTTGGAGTTTCTCCAATCATGCGATGTGAGGCGGGCAAAGAAAGCTGCAGCGTATCCAATACGGCTGTCAATTTCTGTGACCAGAGAGAGTTTGTCATTAATGGTAGACCCTAGGAATCTGAAATGACGCACCACTGCCAATTCATAGTTATCGATAATAATAACTGGCGCAACACCCATATCCTGAATCTTCACATTTGTTTTTAGACTTACTGTGAGTTCAAACTCCTTGCATGCTTGGGTGAAGCAATTTATCAAGCTCTGAAGCTCCTGTTGTCTTTGAGTTACGACTGCAGCGTCACCAGCGCATAAGTCTCTTATAGTGACCATTCCAATGTTTGTTTTTTGCCTTCAGCATTGCGAGATTAAACAGTCGGTCACCTGACGTGGTGTGAAGGCAAGTTCCTTCAGTTGCATCTATGAATGCATGTTTTTTTCAAAAGTAAGACAAAGAAGATCCCAAAGAGGGTTGGAGCCAGAACACAGCCTTGTTTAACGCAACTGCGTACGTCAAAGGGATGTGATGTGCTTCCAGCTTTTTGGACTGTTCCCTTCATGTCTTCATGGAATGACTTTATCATTTCCAGAAATTTAGTAGGGCAACCTGTTTTAGGAAGATTTTGAAGAGTCCATCCTTACTAACCAGGTCCAATGCTTTTATGACCAATAAAGGCCTTTTCTGCTTTCTTAATTTTTCTTGAAGCTGCGGCAAAAAAACGCAAATGTTTGGGGTTGATCTACCAGTTCTGAATGCACATTGTGACTCTTGATATGTGCGATCAGCTAACTTGTGTAGTCGCGTTGAGATGACTGGAAAAAACGTTATCAACCATACTAAGAAGATATATGTCTCTGCAGTTATTACAATCTTCGCACTTCGCATATCTTGAGGCATAGTCGTCTCTAAGAAAACCCCTGTACAGAGTGTAAACACAACCCAGTCCACCCCGACACCCACTTGGTCGAAATTCCGGGAACTGGATAAAAAAAGCAATGAGGTTAATATTCCATCTTTGCATATGACAAGACGGGGAATCCCCAAGAAAATCGATAGTGGACGATTGGTGTGTGCTAATTTGACAGCACTGCCAACATCAGCATACTGCCGTGTACATTAGAAAGGGTACCGGTAACAGTGGTTGCTGGCCGGGCCTTATACACCGTCCATTGGAAGTATTTGACACTAACATGGACTGAGAATATATACATTATATAGCAAATGCTACAGGGAGAATTGATTTCTTGGTGCAGGAAATTCATTTCCCCATATGAATAATATTATAGTGCCAGTGAGGTTTAGCTGAGAAAACCTCTTGTGAAGATAGACTCTACTAGGATTACAGGAAATTTAGAATTAACACAGTCACTAGTGAATCTAGATAAGGGCATTACCAGATTCCAGTCAAGCCTGAGCTCTGACCATTGCTGGCTGTTCACACTTCGTAGGGGTACTATGAGTTCCAAATGTTGCTTTTGGGTTGAAGAATTCTGCGAATGTTTTATCCAGGATGATGAGGAAATTACTGGATCCCTTACACAACTCAGCTATCACCAATTTTATAGATGACATCCTCATAACTATTGGAATCTTGAGGAACATCTAACACCTCTGGACATGTCATTGAACAGACTCAGAAAAGAGTAATGGCGAATATTCGTTGATATCAGCATTGACAGGATGCAACACCTGTGCTGTTTATTTACACAACATGATGTGGTTATCCCGGAATCTCAAAATGTTGAGACAAATTTCTTGAGTAGTGCCTACTCGAAGTCACCCACCTGCAGGAACCAAGGAGAGAAGGGAGGCAGAGTGAACCCCATATTAGGAGAATATCTTAATTGTAAATCCAAACAGGAAAGCTCCACCAGGTGGTTCACGCTTTTAAATGGGGGAGCTCTGTCGTGATTTAGTCTATCTCACAACACGGTCTTCTTCATACTTAGGAGTAAATCTGACCATACCGCACGGCATAGAGAAAGAACTCTCTGATACAATAGCCAATGAAAACGCACCCTTATTATTGTATGTTAGGAAACGTACTATGCTTAAACATAGAGGCCCATTCTGTGTAACCGATAGGACAATGCTATTTAATTTTGAAAAGAATAAAGAAGTATCACCGGGAAGGATTATATAATTCAACAACGGGAATGTTATGTTAGAGGTAGGTGTAAAAACTTTCTCGAATAGTATTCTAGTAAGATAGAAATATAAAGTGAAAGAGCTTCGTGGCATCAGGACTGGTCCTAACTTAGCTAGTTAAAGCATGCATATATTAAAATGCATTTTGCAAACTAACTTATTAGTAGATAGATCAATACAGAATAATTCAAAGTATAATTCAAGCTTTAGATGACCAAATTCGTCCCATAAATAAGGAAGATAATTGAAAAAAATTAATTTTTACTCATTGAACAGATAGAAAAATTATGCCTCAGTTTGAGATTTTTATCACCACTTTTGCCACATGTCATCCGATACGGTGGATGCGCTAGTATATAAGACTTTGCCCTTGGCTAAATTGAGACCACAAAATTCAAAAACTACAAGCTGAACAGAAGAAGCTTTAACAGTGTAATCGTCATGTATCTTTGCCATCCGCATCTGTAGCGTAGACATTAGATGCCATTAACAGCTTGTGTGTTTTGCCTGAGGGTTTTATCCTGTAAACTAGTAGAAGTATTTGAATCATCTAACTCTGTTGGACTCTGAGGTGCAAGTGCTTGTGAAGTCATTTTAGCCGGTCACCCATTTTCCACTACATAGCAATTCACAGACGTGTTAGTCCATGGCGGGAGTGTGTTTGATTTCTTCAACTACAAGATAAGTGGCAACACACAGCCACTGGTCAGCCTATTCAGCATATAGCAATAGAAAATAAAATATAAAGAAATAAAGACACAGTGAAGGATGATTACTGTAGCGAGATTTGGTACCACTTGCTTTGTTTGTGACAAAATGTGTAACGCGACACACACACACACACACACACACACACACACACACACACACACACACACACTCACACACACACACACACACACAGCGCAGGGATAACGTGACGGATCTTGCTTTGAAGTTTGAAGGTGGCGGAAAATGTGCATTACGGCATTGAAGAACGAGGAAATAGCGAAATGCCGACTTTAAAAGTTTGCATTAACAGGAAAGAAAATCTAAAGCTTCAAGAGCAAGCCTGGTTGGATACATTTAAATAATAATAATTCACCAAATGAGATAGACTATGAATGATATACAAAGGATATTATTCAAATATAAATAGTTTTAAAAAATAATTAACATTTTTCATCATCATCACATCTGCTAAAAGTTAGCTAATAATCTTTACAAATTTATTATAACTACATTCCTAAACGGATTTCAATAAAACTTACATAGAATGAAAGCTTCATATGGGTGAAATGAAAGGATACCTAGGAAAGAAGGAAGGATATAAGTGTGTAGGGAAAAGAAGAGAAAACATGTACAGAAAAAGCACAGATCGCCTCAAACCAAGAGATTAAACGAAAATTTTATGGGACCTTAGAAGGTTCTTTCTCGTACGGGAGAGACGCCCAAATATAAGGACAGAGCGGATCGATGAAAATCACACACACCAAATCCAGAAGCCAGAGTGAGAAACTGGAAGACAGTATTTGCAAGAAAAGTTCCTTTTTCACGCTGCATGCAGGGCAGCTTAACTTCAACCAATACAACCTCACCGTAAGCTTATTAATCCTAAGAGGGTATGTAAGTTTATTAAAGATATATGTATGACTAATATCATTTCATTTCAGATTTTATTTCCGATTTGATTGTATCTGATACAATAAAAAGGAAATGAGGCTAACCAGAGATAACCTCCACCGGCATTGTCAGGAAGCATAACCATTATTGGTTAGCCAAATATATCATGGCTAGTTCTTGCCTGGAAGCTTACGACATACCAGCAAGTACATAAGTGACTTGGCATTTATAAGTGGAAGGCAAAGGTTACATCTTACCCATGTAACATAACATGGGATTTATTAATGTATTTTGTTATTTTCTGCATAGTAGACATTATCTTATCATGCTATCTCTGTAACATACTACCATGATTCATTCATTTATATACAAACACTGAAGACATGGTCGCCTCATGAACAGCACCTTAGTCCCCCGTATTGTACAGCCGTAACTCAATTGTGATACCAGTGTACTTCTCTGGCACTGGGACTTCATACTTTCTGGAGAGAGATTCTACTTCTTCTCTACCACTATTATCACACTAGGAAAACCTTTCGCTACAATTACTTATGGACAGAATGTATCTATTACTACCTTCACAGTTGAACTCAGTGACAAACTATAGTGAATTATAATATTAATCGTTGTAGAAAACAAAAGAAACGTAAGTACAGGATTCTGTTTGTTAATTAAAGTTTCTATGTTTATTTATTTATGCTGTAAATACCTTTGAGTTTTTTTTTTAAGTTACCTAACCGAAAAGAGAACCGGTGTAGGTTAAATAAATTGTAAATATGTACGAGGGACGGTCAAAAAGTAATGCCTCGTAATTTTTAATTTCATTCAATAGGTAAGAAAACAGATACAATTCACATTGAAATGTAGCCCCAAGTCTGAACTTCAAAAATTTATTTCTCAATGTAGTCGATGTCCGCGAAGATCTTCTTTCAGTGGTCCAAACAGATGGAAGTCAGAAGGTGCAAGATCGGGACTGTAAGGGGGATGTGGTAATAATGTCCAGCCAAATTCTGCAGTCGCATCAATGGTGCGTTTAGCGGTGTGTGGCGTGGCATTATCGTGCAACAATAGTGCAGTTCTCTGATCTTTTAATGGGTAAAATCACCGAAGACGACCTCTAAGCTTCTTCAAAGTTTCAATGTAACGGTCTGCATTCACCGTGTTTCCCTGTTCCAAGAAGTCGAGAAGAATCACACCCTTCTCATCCCAAAACACGGAGGCCATAACTTCCCCTACAGATGGTGAACTTTTGAACTTCTTTTTTGTCGGCGATGTTGTGTGATGCCATTCCATTGACTGCCTCTTGGATTCTGGTTTAAAAAAAATGAACCCAAGTCTCATCACCTGTCACAATATTTGATAAAAACTCTTCTCCTTCAGTTTCGTAACGGTGCAGGAGGTTGATGGCTATGGTTTTCCTTGTTTCTTTATGTCTGTCTCTCAACATTCTAGGTACCCACCGTGCACAAACTTTTGAATAGCCCTGGTCTTTAATGATGTTCTGGACACTGCCTTTACTAATGGACAACATGGAAGAAAGTTCATCCAGTGTTACCCGACGGTTACCACGAATGATGCCATCAACTCGATGATAGTTGTGTGGAGTCACTGCGGTAGACAGACGGCCAATCCGCTTTGCGTCAGCCATTAAGGATTGACCTACTTCAGCTTCGTCACAACGATGTACCTGATAAAGTCCTATTTATTCCAGTTAATGATATCCACCAAAAAGATAAATATAAGTGGATGGAAGCAGACATCATCATCATCAGTTGATAAGATCCCTATGGTGTTGTTTGCTCCACTGTAGTGTATGGAATGTCAACTTGACCTACGCAGTGGTGTGTAGACATAGATGGAGTGTATAATGTGCGAATGATAGGAAGAGTTCGTGGTGTTGACAAATGTTCTTTTCTCACACTCATGTATGGCTGGAAGTCATCGACACCAACGACTGTGTACCTTTACTAAAGTTTAATTGGACGTACACACTCGACAGCACAGATAGTGACAAATCACAGGTTGGCATAATACATCAGGGTACAGTGGATAACTGGTCTTGAAATGTTATGTTACATGGGCACTCATGTAGAATAATATTATAATGGACTGTCAGTAGCCAAGCACTCAGTATTGCCCATATATATATATCAACTGAGTTTACTGACAAAAGCACGTCAGATTATAAACAATATCCAAGATGGCTTCTACCTAATCTCGTCTAGCGAAGATTCTTTAACATAAGGTTCAGCACAGTTTTTTTTATATAATAATATGGAACCGCTAGCAATGGGTTCTCATGTGTAGCAGTGATCTCTGGACTAATCAAGCGATAATACGGGCATCCCTTTTCTCTTCTTGAAAGTCACTACATGTTTGGTTCCAAGATGGCTTCACTCGTGAGCTGTCACTCACGTTTGGATACAGATAATGAATCTGTCCTAAAGTTAGTCATTTATTAAACATTTCATTGCTCTGTAGATTTGATCATGAACAATTGACTGCATTCTACAGGATATAGTGCTGCTAGGAATCGAAGTCGTTTTTATCGAGTCAAATATATTCTCTTAGACATTCAAATCGTACCTATCGAAAATGGTGGCTTCGTACGAGAGTTCATAAGAGTATCTATTATTACCTTGGTATCAGAAATATGATTCTGCCATTCCTTGGCAATACGAATAAACACTGGGGTAAAGCATACACGATAGGTCTAGACGACTATCACTTTCCCCACAAATACTGAGATCACTTTTTCCCGGCGACAAGCAGACATAGAAAAAAACACAGTCCCCATCAGGACGAAGCCAAATCACACCACACTCTAGCGACACATCCGCCGAATAGCCTTTGACCTCTCTAGAGACAACAGAACATATAGTTCGACTTAGATATGTAAAGATATACAGATATAAGACAGACTCGTCCTACTCAGACAAACAATACACATAAATTCAGGCCATAGATATTCTGAAGCAAGAACAATCTATTACTACCCAAACGAAGAATAAATCGCAGAAAACTGGATTCATCCGCGGAGTTCGATCGAAAGAGCCGACACAACTTTCAAGGGAAGTAACTCAATAATGACTTTTCCTTAAGCACTATTTTGTTTACAAAATATTTGCGAACATAACAAGTATACCAATGTATAATATTGTAAGATATCAAAGACTGCACGTAACAGTCTTACCACACCTCCCGGGAAAAAAAAAATGGAACATTTTTTTTTTTTGAAATACATCTAGGAGCAACGTACAATAGGCTCACAACGCATGAATAATGCGCAGATGAAAATATCAGGAATACCTATAACGCCTAATATGAGGCTAAGTCGACTTATGGAGCGACTGGTGAGAATGTGTCTCATAAACTGAGAGAAATTATTTCTCTACAAGTATATTTTTTCAGGAAGGTGTCATCAAAGTATAATACAATTCTGGCAATTACACAATGCCTAAAAAATTCATATCATCATTTCGTATTAGATATCTTAAATTTATGATTTATGAAGATAAAATCATCAAAGCACAGCGGTGAATAAACATCAATGAACCGCTATGTAGTGATACAATCATTATATTATTAAATTACAAATGTGTATCTATCATGATATAGAAAAGGAACTACTATAGAACTAGACATATCAAGAAGTCTAAGCCCTAATAGTTATGTGGAATCATGTGGGCATCTTGACAGAATGTCTGCCATCACATTATCTGATCCACGAATAGCTCGCACAGAGAAATGAAAAGGTTGAAGAGCAATTGCATATCGAGTAGACCTCGAGCTCTTCAAATTCTTACTCTGTATAGCAGTAAGAGCTTTTTGGTCGGTTTCTACTATGAAATGTGCGCCCAGAAGGAATCTCTGTAGTTTGAGAATCGACCAAACCATAGCTAATAGCTCACGGTCTAAAACCGAATAATTCCTTTCTGCCGCATTAAGTTTTCTGGAAATATACATTACGGGATGCAGAGTTCCAGAGTACTCTTGCATTAGTGCCGCTCCAATCCCAGTGGATGAAGCGTCACTACGAAGAACGAATGTCTTATCTTTAGTAGGTAGCACTAAAATAGGTGGTGTTGAAAACAATGTTTTAATCCTATCCAGAGAGCATTGGCATTCCTGAGACCAGTGGACCACATTAGGCGAACCTTTCTTTAGAAGTGTTGAAAGAGGTGCCATGATAGAGGATAGATTCTGAATGAATCTGCCATAAAATTGAATAAGACCTAACAGACTTCTCACCTGTTTTTTAGTCTTAGGGATCGAGATGGTAAGTATCTTACTAGTATTATGGTCCTCTGTCTTTAGGAAACCATGACCAACTCGGTGGCCTAGGAAAGAAATTTCGCTAAAACCAATATAGGCTTTAGAGGGTTTCGCTGTCAGGTTGTGCTCGCGCAAAGTAGACAGGAATTCATCTAACCCTGAATAGTGATCTTCCCAAGTATCGCTGAAAAGACAGATGTCGTCTAGATATGCAATGACATCTGACCGATAAGATAGGATTCGGCGCATCATGCGTACGAATGTAGCTGGTGCGTTCTGTGGTGAAGTGGGATGTTATAACCAGGAATCACAATCAATTTTACTTACAAGTTATATGTACAGAATTTATCAATATGAATATTGTAGTGACATATATTATTAAAAGTATCCTATGTGTGTCAGTTGTGTAGTAGTAATATGAGGTAATACTGGTTTTGTTTTGTTCAAGCTCTGTTGGTATTTGTCATCATGACTTCAATAGTTTGTCTTTATTGGAACTAGTATTGGAGATGTTCTCAGTTCCTGATATTAAAACAATTTACTTCCCCTCTTAAGTTTATGTTACAATGTTATTTTAAGATGGGGTACATAATTTTTTAGCTCAGCTGGCCACATCAGCTTATCTTGCGTGATGGCGGCAGGAATAGACTCCTCTGCTCGATTTCTCCCCTGGGCTCTGGAGACACCTCACTGATAGCTAAATGGACCAAGGAGTATGCTGTCCGACTCTGGATTCAGCAAAGCTCTGACCAGGTGCTGCTCAATACCATCAAGACCACGGTCCCTGAAAACAAGAAGGATGTACCTTCTACGTCATAACTAATTTATACTCTCTTTTTACACTGAGCACAATACATCACAAACATTGAGTTCAGAGCGTTAGGCCAACTGTCAGCTTCATCTGAAATACTTTATACCAGTATTAACCTCCTTAATGGTTACTACGCCTCTGCACTTCCAGCATTATTTCTTTCTAGTCAATCATCTAGGTGTCAGTGTACTGTTTGGCCATTCCATGCCGTTTTACTTTCCTCCGACACCTTCTGTTCAGGCTGGAGCATTATAGGCTTTACATCATGTTTGCTACTGAACTACACATATATACAGGCATAAATTAACAATTCACATTCAATTTTCATTAAAAGATACTGAATGTTTCAAGCTTACCACAATTCATAGAATAAACACAGATACGTTGACTAGCAATGAATTCTGGCACAAATACTGGCACAAATTCCCATCTGCTTATGTTCCAGGCTTTTATTTAGCAAAAATATGAGCTGGCTTCAACGCACTGTTGCTTTATCAAGCTTATTTGAACTAGTGGTCTCGAACTAACGCTCCTAAGTGATTATATCAGCGAGTCTGGCCAATGGAGCCACGTTTCGACAAGTGTTTGAAAAAATGTTACCTTCCTACGTCTCCCCTAACAACCAAAGATAGTATTTATAGTCCGACCAATCGTGTTTAGTCTTATATTTGTTGCGCTCCAATCAATTTGGAGTTTACATGGTAGGCTATTTCCGTACGCAAGGTTTTTTTTTTAAACACGTTATAAAAAAATTTTATGAGCAGAAATGATTTCATGCTGTCAGGCATCCCCACTATTTTATTTTGGTTATAACTTGTTAATTCCTAGACTATTTGCGTAACGTTTTACATATTCTTTGTCAGCAAGCCCTAAGGAACCCAAATATACAAATTTAAAAGTGCTAAGTGGCTGCGTTCAAAATATGCAATTTCTTCTACCTCCTGTTTCGAAGATGTGCTGTCTGGGTACTGTAATGTTTTCAAACGTAAACCCATCTATTGTCATCTTTTCTAATAAGAGTTTTTCAGGATTTAAAAACCTAACTCTGGGAAGGTTAGTGTTTTTATCACTGTCCGTCCGAAAAAGTTAGTGCATGTGGCCTTACACGCGTGATAGTAGTAATTGTGTATCGCGTTACGCTTGTTGGGGTGGCATTAATAGCGAGACGCGTGTTTAATTTTGCATGCGTTCCTGATTTCATTCGCCCCTCTCTCTTTCTATTTGAGTCCATCTGTTCGTTCGTTTTGGTAACGTAATATAATTAATGTTAGGATTAATTTAGGTCATTACGCAGTCTGCCTCTCAATGTTTTTTTCTTAGAAATGCAATACCCGTTTTAATGTGTTGTGGAAACGCTTGTATTTATGCAGTGGCTTATATTTAACGTGGAAACGTTACAATTTGCAGACGAAGCATAAAACAAAGGGGATTTCGAGTACATTCCTTGTGACAGCACTGTTATTTTACCATTGCTCTTTTCTTTATTAAATTTATTTGTTAGGCTTTACATTTACCTTTTAATTTATATATGTGGATTAGAATATTTCACGACACCTCCCCTCTTAAAACAGACATTATATGTCAGTCCTTTATTCTATATACACATAGATAAATGTAAGTCAACTTGACTTTCCTCTGCTGTGGTGCTATCCTGGTTTTATGTAGTTGGGTCCATTCAGAGTAGGCACTACTCATGAAATCTGCCTCAGACTTCTACAACCAATAATATAATTCGGTTATGTTACTGAACAGCCGCCAGTGTGAGTGCTTGTCTTAATGCTGCTTCGCAACCCGTATTCACCATTTCTCTTCTCTGAGTCTGCGCAATGACATGTCCAGAGAACATTATATTTCCCTCAAAATGTACGTTATGAGGAGATAACATATACCTGGTGATAGCAGAGTTTTCATAGTGGATCCCATAATCTTCTTATTATCCTGTATGAAACATTCGGAATATCCTCAATCAAAAAGGCAACTCAGGGATTCATTACGTTCCTCCGAAATGTTTACATCCAACAATTTTCTCATCATTCTAGAGAAGACACTAGGCGCATTCTTCAATCCAAATGGCAATCTATTAAACTCATAGTGTCCTTCTGAGGTACTAAAAGCTAGGTATGGTCTAACCTCAGGCTTTACTGGAATCTGATAGTATCTTTTACTCAGATCCACTTTGGAGAAATATTTAGCTTTATTTAGTCTGGCAAACAGCTGATTTGTATCCGGCAATGGATCCACCTGTCCTTCTGTAATAGCATTCAGTCTCCTGTAATCTATACAGAGTCTATGTTCTCCAGAGGGCTTCCTTAAGAGTACAACACCGGAACTATACGAGGATTCACTGTGTGAAATAATTCCCTCCTTCAATAGATAGTCTATCTCTTCCTTCAAAGCTTTCTCCTTAGCAAACGGAATCGAATATGGTTTCATACAGACAGGTGTGGGGTCTATCAGTTTCATATCACATTCCAATAGGTTTGTATGCCCTGGTCGGTCTGTTAACACCTCTGCATGATTATTTAGAACCTGTTGCACTCTCTCTTTCTGAGTTTTCGTTAAATGTGTACTGATTTTCACCTGTGCTGCTGTCTCACAGGGGTGTAATGGATATTCAAATGATGAAAGTGGTTCCTTTTTTCATCTCCATGGCGATGGACAAGGTCAACAAGTGTGTCTCCTCCTGATGTTCTCTTTCCAAATATTTCTTCAGGAGGTTCACATGATAGATTTTTTCTTTCCCCTTCTTATCTATCTTATAATTTGTTCTAGATACCTTCTCTAAAACTGTATATGGACCCTGCCATCCAATTTGTAACTTATTCTGACTCCCAGGCAAAAGAAGCAGTACTTTCTCTCCCACAGCCAAATTTCTGTCTTTCGCCTTCCTGTTATAATAGGCAGCATGTTTCTTTCTGGCTTGTTTCAAATTTTTATTGGCAAGTTTCCAGCCAGTTTTTAAACGAGTGGTCAGCTCATTCACATATTGGTATGAAGATGTAATGTTTTCCTCTGCCTTTTCATCAGTCCACGTTCTTAACAAAGCTACATATGGACCTTTAATTGTGTGGACCTATTTGTCCATGCACCGGTATGGTCTCTTCCACTCGAAGCTTTATAGCGATGATTTTTCCTCCCAGAATTATCATTCACAAAACGACCGCTACCAATTTTTCTTTTGGGGCTTTCTCCCCACTTAAAATTCTTGATGAGAGATTTCCTCTCTACATCCTCTTCCTCCAGTTTGTTTAAGTCCGATTGAGGGATTGTCGGCTTATCCTGGGGTAAGACATCCTTTTGCACTCTCCGCATAGTGGCCATTGTAAAACAGTTAAGTGAAGCTTGTCCGTGAAAAGGGGCTTCCCATTCCATTTGGTCCACTTTATCAAATCTATTTTTCTTTTTATTATCAGGCCTAATTTTGCCCCGTGGCGTGTCCAGGTCCTGATCAATGTTCCCACTTGTGGGTGTTCCCTCATGTGCTATGCTACACCTTTCTACAAAATTCTCAATGTCCCATCTTGCTTTGGGCCAATAATAATTGTGAGCCACCTTTTGAATGATGGTACCTATCTTCTCATGGTCCCCATCTGGTTTCACATGTAGGCTCCTTATTAAGTCTGCCCTATATCTTTTAGGAAGTACCAGCTGTCCCTGACCTTTGGATCTAGCTCCAGTCTTCCTAAACATCAACTTGTTTTTCATGTAAAAATCTCCCTTGCCTGGAGTTGTATGACAAGTTGACAATTTTCTGAAACAAGGCTTGAGTGTTTTATCCCCAGCCTGTGCCTTCCTCATCTCTTCTGGAGTGGTATCTAACATAATATCCTCCTCCTGTCTTGAGGTCGACCTGACCTGAAGGGTTGCCATATACACAGGTTTCCTTCTACAACGGTCAGTGTCATGATTGTCCATCTGACAATTTTTACACCACCTTTTTCCTTGGTTGAAAGATTTTCTTTCATCATATTTCCTTTCATCGAATTGTGGGAATTTATTTTTATTTTCATACCGTGGCCTATCAAATTGGTGTTTACCTGTGTTTTGATCCCTAGGATCAAATTTATTAAAGTTCTGTTGTGCTCTAAAGTTATCCACTTGTTTCTTTTTATTACCTGTTACCTCTGCTTGGGCTGCTTGATACCTTTCAGCAACATTTAGCAACTCACCCAGCCTCTCTGCACCTTGTTCTATGAGAAACTTTCTCAGGTCTGGAGCCATGGACTCTCTTAATTGCTCTATAAGGACCATTTCCTTAAGATCTTGGGTTTTCTCCAGAGAAGTCCATTTCTCCAAGTATGTCTCTATTCGTGCAGAGAACTGGTGATAGGTTTCACCTGACAGTAGTTTAGCATTCCTAAATTTTTTTCTATAGAATTATGCATTCTTTTCATATCTTAACAAAAGAGCCTGCTTTAGCATGTCATAATTTTCCTGATCACCTCTGCTCATTTTTGCCAAAAACTTCATAAGCTGCCCCACGAAGTCCCTGAGATAACTTTAAGCTCCACCTTTCTCTCTCTAACCCATACGTGGTAGCTAATAGTTCATACCTATTTAGGTAGCTCTCTATATCATCGTCTTTCTCAACAAAATGATCTAAATGAAAATTCATAGCTGAGGTTGAGGCTCCTTGGCTAGCAGTGGCATCAGAGGCAAAGGGACTGGCACCATTTTCAGGAGCATGGCCCTGAAACTCAAACTCCCATTAGTCGTAACTCATGTTCCCTTTGTAATCTCTTCTCCTCCTTTTCTGCTTCCCTCTCTGCAGTCAATCTTCTTTCTTCTGCTTCCCTTTCTGCAGCTAATTTCTTCTCTTCCCTTTCTGCAGCCAATCTTTTGTCTTCTCTTTCTGCCTCCAATTTCTTAGCCTCAGCCTCAATCTGCAACCTCTTAGTCTCAGCCTCAGCCTCAAATTGTAACTTCTTAATTTCCCTTTCAGCCTCTAACTTTCTTTCGGCCTCTTTTTCTAATCTTCTTTCTTCGCGTTCAATAAATTTGTCACATTCCGTAGTGACATAGGCAACCATAACTTGCCCATCTAATCCTAACTCTTTTGCAGTCTGAACAGCAGCAGATCGAAACTTGGCCAGGTCCGCCATTGTCTATCAGGTAAATTTATACAATGTCTAACCAACAATTCAATCTCTAATTATATATCTAATGGACAACACAGGCACCGTGAGCTCAACCTTATTTAATTCCACCCAAGGATACCTTTTAATTCTTATATTCCCTGAAGTGAATTACCCCAAATATTTGTAATAGGTAAAGATTCAAAATCCCAAGAGCGAGACCCCAATATATGTGGTGAAGTGGGATGTTATAAATATTTATAGGGGACTTAGTGTACTGACTGAGATCAGCTGTGAAGGTATCTATATCTAATAAGAGTAGTGTATTATAGATAACCTTACTTGCTGCCACATATGTATACCCAGTCAGAATTATTCTGGAATAGTGTGATGACTACGTTATATGTCTAGGGTATGTGTATGATGAAGTGTAAGTCATAACAACAACAGACAGATAAACAATTTAATTTATTCCACCACACTTGACAACACTGTGACACTCACATACATATAACACTCTAAAAGGATATCTTAAAGGAGTCACTGATAACTTTTCAAATAACAATATGTATTCATTGCTGTCATGAATGAATATGTGTCCTGATTCAAATACAAAGGGAACCAGGAATCACAATCAATTTGAATTACAAGTTATATGTAGCAGGAAATATAATTTTATCAATTTGAATATGGTAAGTGACTTAATATTATTCTAAAGTATAACCTATGGTGTGTCAAGTTGTG
>JAMPIV010021112.1:0-63010 GCA_024509875.1 Oreohelix idahoensis | reverse complement strand
ACTTTCTTAAAGGGTTGGGAGCCTTGGCTCTATTCGTTGCTCTATAAGGACCATTTCCTTAAGATCTTGGGTTTTCCCCAGAGAAGTCCATTTCTCCAAGTATGTCTCTATTCGTGCAGAGAACTGGTGATAGGTTTCACCTGGACGTAGTTTTTGCATTCTAGAAATTTTTTTCTATAAGAATTCTGTCATTTCTTTTTCATAGCTTAACAAAAGTGCTGCTTTGAGCTCTGTCATTATTTCCTGATCACCTCTGCTCATTTTTGCAAATAACTTCATAAGCTGCCCCACGAAGTCCCTGAGATAACTTTAAGCTCCACCTTTCTCTCTCTAACCCATATGTGGTAGCTAAGTAGTTCGTACCTATTTTTAGGTAGCTCTCAATATCATCGTCTTTCTCAACAAAATGATCTAAATGAAAATTCATAGCTGAGGTTGAGGCTCCCTGAGTAACCATAACATCAGAGGCCAAGGGACTGGCACCATTTTCAGGAGCATGGCCTTGAAACTCAAACTCCCTTAGTCGTAACTCATGTTCCCTTTGTATTATTCTTCTTCCTCTTTGCTTCCCTCTCTTTTGCAGCTAATTTCTTCTCTTCCCTTTCTGCAGCCAATTTTCTTTTCTCTTCCACTTTCTGCAGCTAATTTTTCTTCTTCTCTTTCTGCAGCCAATTTCAATTTCTTAGCCTCTTTGTCAGCTTTCTCCAATTCTGCAAGCTCTTAGTCAGCCTCAAATCTTCAAGCAACCTCTTAGTCTCAGCCTCAGCATCAAATTGTAACTTCTTAATTTCCCTTTCAGCCTCTAATCTTCTTTCGGCTTCTTTTTCTAATCTTCTTTCTTCGCGTTCAATAAATTTGTCACATTCCGTTGTGCCATAGGCAACCATAACTTGCCCATCTAATCCTAACTCTTTTGCAGTCTGAACCGCAGCAGATCGAAATTTGGCCAGGTCCGCCATTGTCTATTATGTAAATTTATACAATGTCTAACCAACAATTCAATCTCTAATGGACAACACAGGCACCGTGAGCTCAACCTTATTTAATTCCACCCAAGGATACCTTTTAATTCTTATATTCCCTGAAGTGAATTACCCCCAATATTTTTAATAGTTAAAGATTCAAAATCCCAAGAGCGAGACCCCAATATATGTGGTGAAGTGGGATGTTATAAATACTTATAGGGAACTTAGTGTACTGACTGAGATCAGCTGTGAAGGTATCTATATCTATTAAGAGTAGTGTATTATAGATAACCTTACTTGCTACCACATATCTATATTTCTCAGTCAGAATTATTCTGGAATAGTGTGATGCTACGTTATGTGTCTAGGGTATGAGTATGGTGAAGTGTAAGTCACAACAACAGACAGATAAACAATTTAATTTAATCCACTACTCTTGACAACACTGTGACACTCACATACATATAACCTCCATCTATGAGAATATATCTTTAAAGGAGTCACTGATAACTTTTCAAATAACAATATGTATTCATTACTGGCATGAATGAATTTATGTGTTCCTGATTCAAATTACAAAGGGAACCAGGAATCACAATCAATTTAAATTACAAGTTATGTACAGAATGTATTTAATATGAATATTGTAGTGACATATATTATTACAAATGTTCTATGTGTGTCAGTTGTGTAGTAGTAAAATGAGGTAATACTGGTTTTGTTTTGTTCAAGCTCTGTTGGTATTTGTCATCATGACTTCAATAGTTTGTCTTTAGGGACTAGTATTCGGAGTTGTTCTCAGTTCCTGATTTTTAAAAAGACAAGTAAATTCCCCTCTGAATGTTAATTTTTTAAAAAGTATCTGTTTTCCAGATGAGGGGGACATAGAATGTTGAGCTCAAGCTGCAAACGTTTAGCTTATCTGGCGTGATGGCGGCAGGGAAAGGACACACCCTCCTACTGCGGCGAATTTCCTCTGGGCTCATGGAGAGCCACCTCACTGATAGCTAAGAAAGGACCAAGGTGTTATGCTGTCTCGACCTACTGGAACGTTCAAGCAAAGCTTGACTAAGGTGCTGCGCTGTACATCAAAGACCCGGTCCACTGTCCCTCGAATTCAAGAAGGATGTACCTTTCTATCTTCATAATCTACTTTTTACTATCTATTTTTTACACTGATCAACTAATTACCAAAGCACTGATTGACGTTCAGAGCATTAGAGCATGTCAGCTTCATCCTGGAAATACTTTATTACCAGTATTACCCTGTTTTTCCACGTACTTAAATGAGTTACTATGCGCCCACTGCATTTTCCAGAGCATTATTATTTCTTTCTATTCAATCATCCAGGTGTCAGTGTACTGTTTGGCCATTCCATGCCGTTTTACTTCTCTCCGACACCCTCTGTTCAGGCTGGAGCATTACAGGCTTTACATCATGTTTGCTACTGAACTACACATATATACAGGCATAAATTAACAATTTACATTCAATTTTCATTATAAGTTTAATGAATGGTTCAAATCTTACCACAATTTTCCATGGAATGTTAACAAAGATTTTACTTGTAGTATAGCAATGAATTCTGGACATTTTACTGGGTATTCAAATTTCCATTATGGCTCTATGTACCCAGCTTTTATTTTTAGGCACTAAAATAATGAGCTGGCTTCATACGCATGATTGCTGGGAGGGTTATCAAGCTGGGTTTTTAAAACAAAGTGGTCTCGAACTAACGCTCCCAAGTGTGTATATCAGCGAGACTGGCCAATGAGCCGCGTTTCGACAAGTGTTTGAAAAAATGTTATCTTTTCCCGTCTCCCCTAACAACCAAGATAGTATTTATAGCCCGACCAATCGTGGTTAGGCTTTCATTTGTTGCGCTCCAATCAATTTGGAGTTTACATGGTAGGCTATTTCTGTAACGTAAATTTTTTTCAAACACGTTAAAAAAAAATCTTATGAGCAGAAATGATTTATGCTGTCAGGCACCCCAATATTTTATTTTGGGTATAATTTATTAATTCCTGGACTATTTTGCGTAACGTTTTTACATATTATTTGTCAGCATCGCAAACCCTAAGGCAACACCAAATATCCCAATCACTTTTAAAAGGAAGCTACGTGGGCTGCGTTCAAAATATTGTATTTTCTTCTACCTCCTGTTTCGAAGATGATTTGCTGCTTCTGGGTTGACATGTTATGTTTACAACTGGTTAGAACCATATCTGAATGTTATTTTCTCTAATAAGCGTTTCCCAGGTTTTTTTATCAATTACATAAACCAAACTCTGGGAAAGGGGTAAATGCTATTTTATCACTGTCCGTCTGAAAAAAAAAAGTTAGTGCCATGTAGTCCTTACACGCGTGATAGTCGTACTTGTGTATCGCGCGAATCGCGTGTTTATGTTGCACGTGTTCGGCTCTTCTGCCTCATCCATTCGCTCGCATATCCTTTTCTAGTCCCCTCTGACTTCTTCGTTTTGATGCGTACGTAGTGTAGTAAAATGGAAATTGATTGAATGTTATGATTAAATTTAGGTCATTATCGCAGGTCATCCTTCCAATGTATATTTTACCAAGAAAATAACAGCACACACGTTTTGTCATTGAAGAAGTCGCGGGTAATAATACTAGTAGGCTTCTTACTATCATACGTGAAAGCGTTACATATTGCCGAACCGGATAGCCGAAAACAAAGGCGGATTCTGAGTACAATGTCATTGTGACAGCATGTTATTTTACCATTGCCCTTTCCTCTTTATTAACTTTTATTTGCTTAGGCTTCCATATTCTTACCTAAGAATTTATAATATGTGGATTAGAATATTTTCGAATGACAATAATTACCACTGCCCTCCTATGGGAGAGAGCTACATACTCTCCAAATGGAGAATAATAGCAGAGTGATACATAGATTGAAGAATAACTATACAGCGAAGCATGGATCAGTTTTATACAGATGGCTCTGCAAACGAGGCAGTGACGAACGGAGGGCAGGACGTTTCTTGGTATATCTCCGACAAGGTTAAACAAAGATTTGGTGTAAATTTCACATGTTGGTGATCTATTCTAAAATAACGTCTGAGGTATATCAATAAGTATGTGCTTGAACTACGAGCCATAATTGTCCATTCTGCTAGGGAATAATAATACACCAATAAATGTGCAGAAGGGTTGCCTATTAGTTCGTTAATTGGATGCAAAATGTCAGTTCTGCAAGCCCTCAACAGGTGATAAACTCTGCCAGAAATTGTAAACAAAAGTCCTATGCGAAGTTAAATATCAAAAAGAAGGGTAGTGCTACAGTGGATACCATCACACTGTGGCATACCAGGAAATGAGGAGAGCAGATATGTTAGCAAAAGAGGGAGCAACACAGGAAACAAAAAGAACAAACAATCAACACTTCCAGGAAAATGAAGACCCTTATTTCAAAGGTCATCTGGAAAATTGATCAAACAAAGAGACTGTAACTATCAATATATCTTGATCGAGCAAAACAGGTGATCCTGTTAACGTTCCATGAGAAACAGGAAAAGGATGAACAGACTGAACGTCACTTGTATAACAGATGAGATTTGGGATCATACCCTTGTACGTCGTGAGGCAGGCAGCACAGCACAAGAGCTCGAACAAACATCTAGCAAAGAACTGCCACATGCTTTAGTCAATTCGGCGGAATCGAACATTGGCCACGGCACAGCGAACGACATCCACACAAAGTAGTTTGGGAGTCTTGAAGAACTTTCAACACAGCCAATAATCAGAAAACGTGACCTGATATTCTTGTGGTAGGGAATTTTCGTAAACAACGCAGCCGAAACGAGAAGAAGGAAGAAGCAGGTCTGTCGACTTTATTAGGTTTTTTCACTCTTTCTACACGTGAGAGTAAAATAGGTTTGGAAGAGAGAGCGCTCTAATACTGTCATACGCAGTGCTGTCAGCCTCCTGGCCTGGTTCTGCAGATTCTTTTCCTGCGGTACCTTCAAAACATTCTCTGTAAATGTTTAGTTCATCCCAGCGGCACTCCTGGGGTCGTCTGGAGAGTTGGGATCCCTGGATCGTAATTTCACCATGACTTGTAAGTGGTGTACAGCCCAATTCATTTATATATATATATTTAATATATATATAATATATTATCTATACTATATATCTATTATATCTAATATAATATATAGTTACTTTTAAGTCTGTTTTATAAGTGAGATCATGGGATTGAGTAGTTTATATGTGAGAAAAAAGGCGTCTAGGCATATTTATAGAAGGGATGTTGTTAAAAGTTTCATTAAGGGATTTCTCGTTGTTTTCTTTCTTGTCCCTTGAGTGAGGTGTGGATCTGTGTATGGATCGAAAAGTACATATTTATGATTTTTGGTTTCTGTTTGAACTGCACACTCTTGTGATGTTCGAGATATAGTTTTATGAGGTTAGTAATAAATACGATCTAGGGGGACCAGTTGTTTATCTCTTACCGTTTTTGTACTCGGCTTACACTTCCGTCAAAACGGGGCAATATGCACGTTAAACATGTTTTTGAATCTCGATGAGGAAATTGAACCCACACAAGAAAAACTTAAAACTTGTCTTACGATGCACTGAAAACTGAACATGAACCATCTACCTCTAACAGCTAGGTTTGTTAATAAATCCAGCACTGTCAAAATATCGTCTTTGATTTACCTCAGCAGGGGATACCGCTAGAGAAACATGCGAAGAAATAAATGTCTCTCAACCGAGACGGTGTATTCAGCGCTGGAATCACTTTGCCTGCGAACGCTAGAATAACGCTCTTTTGAGGATGCTAGCACTACTTTGCTTCTGAGATGAGACAGAAGGTTTGACGGAATGGACGCGTTCAGTCAATCGCCATATCACTAACGTTGTACCTGCTTGTAGCGTTCCAGCTTTGCTCTTAATTTTTAAGTCAGCTTTGATGCTTCTTGTGTGTCTCTAAAAAAAGTGTGTTGGGTTTTATATGTAGCGTAGAAGATCAAAATTGAATAGGTTGTAGGTTAGGAGCCGCGGTTATGGCTATCCGATTAAACACATTGCACTTTCGGTGACCTTCTCATCTGAAAGTCATGAGTGGTGAAGACTCCATTGTTGTCGTTATCTCGGGGTCTAATTAGTCTAACATGTATGGCTGTGGAATTGATGTACTAAATTGAGAGTATTTAGTGCAGGTTTTCCGTTGCACATCACACTAGCGTTTTATCTTATGAAACATGTCTCCGTATAGCATTTTGATACCCCAAATATCTCAAGTAACTGCGAGGCAGTAACGGGTGTTTGCCCATATAAGGAGTCTATTCCCGTACTGAACTGACTAAGTTTTATCCTAAATTTCTAAGGAAAAGAAATAGTGTTCTTTGAGATGAATGCTAGAGATAACAGGACAGCTCAGAAATTATAATTAGGAGAACCATATAAACAACATTTTAAAAGACTATCTAAACTCAGTAAATAGAAGTTAGGTAAGACAGTAAAAAAATTTATTGCCAATGAGAAGGATAAAGAATATGGAAAAAACAATATATTGACAGTGTCACGAGCGTTGATGAATAAAGGGCTAGAAGAGAAGGCAGACCTTGGATGATACCAAAACATAGCATAGCTGGAAAAACTGTCCAAAGCAGGTGGTCGTAGAGGGAAACTATCACCGTACGCTACTTTAGTATGGCTCCTTATGAAGGAAGGCGATGTAGTTATCTTTTGAGTAAATTGTCTCAACATTTAGTTTGGTCAAAACGTGGTGTTCGCAAGATACTGAACGTCAATTCATCTATGAAATATTCTAAAAATCCGACATTATAAACTGGATATTATTTAGGTAAATAATAAAGCCTATCAAAATATAAATTAATGTAAAAAAGAGAAGCCAGCCAAATGGGAAAAACGTAACAGTGTGCTGTCACAAAGAATGTCACTCGAGGGTCATCCCCCTTGTTTTCCTTTGCTTCGTCTGCAAAATTGGCGATGAAATAGCTTTTCAAAAACGTTCGATACATAAAGTGCTTAGTTTGTATTATGGACAGTGATAAAATACACTACCCTTTCCCAGAGTTAGGTTTATAAATCATAACAGACTCTTATTAGAAAAGACAACATTATATGGGTTTACGTTTGAACACATAACAGTACCCAGACAGCACATCTTCTAAACAGGAGATAGAAGAAATTGCATATTTTGAACGCAGCCACGTAGCTCCTTTAAATTTGTATTTTTGGGTTCCTTAGGGCTTGCTGACAAATAATATGTAAAACGTTACGCAAATAGTCCAGGAATTAATAAATTATACCCAAAATAAAATATTGGGGGTGCCTGACAGCATAAAATCATTTCTGCTCATAAGATTTTTTTTTAACGTGTTTGAAAAAAATTTACGTTACAGAAATAGCCTACCATGTAAACTCCAAATTGATTGGCGCGCAACAAATGAAAGCCTAACCACGATTGGTCGGGCTATAAATACTATCTTGGTTGTTAGGGGAAACGGGAAAAGGTAACATTTTTTCAAACACTTGTCGAAACGGGGCTCATTGGTCAGACTCGCTGATATACACACTTGGGAGCGTTAGTTCGAAACCACTTGTTTAAAATAGCTTGATAAAGCATCAGTGCGTTGAAGCCAGCATATATTTGGCTAAATAAAAGCCTGGAAGATAAGCAGATGGGAATTTGTGCCAGTAATTGTGCCAGAATTCATTGCTAATCAGCGTATCTGTGTTTATTTCCATGAAATTGTGGTAAGCTTGAACCATTCAATATCTTTTAATGAAAATTGAATGTGAATTGTTGATTTATGCCTGTATATATATGTGTAGTTCAGTGGCAAACGTGAGGTAAAGCCTGTAATGCTCCAGCCTGAACAGAGGGTGTCGGAGAGAAGTAAAACGGCATGGAATGGCCAAACAGTACACTGACACCTGGATGATTGAATAGAAAGAAATAATGCTGGAATTGCAGAGGCGTAGTAACCATTAAGAAGGGTAATACTGGAATAAAGTATTTCAAATGAAGCTGACAGTTGGCCTAATGCTCTGAACTCAATGTTTGTGCTGTGTTGTGATCAGTGTAGAAAGAGAGTATAAGTTAGTTATGAAGTAGAAGGTACATCCTTCTTGATTTCAGGGACCGTGGTCTTGATGGTACTGAGCAGCACCTGGTCAGAGCTTTGCTGAATCCAGAGTCGGACAGCATACTCCTTGGTCTTTTTAGCTATCAGTGAGGTGTCTCCTGAGCCCAGAGCAGAATTCGAGCAGAGGAGTCCTTTCCTGCCGCCATCACGCCAGATAAGCTAACTTGGCCAGCTGAGCTCAACATTATGTCCCCTCATCTTGAAATGACTTTGTAAAATTAACATTAAGAGGGGAATTTAATTGTCTTAATATCAGGAACTGAGAACATCTCCAATACTAGTCCCTAAAGACAAACTATTGAAGTCATGATGACAAATACCAACAGAGCTTGAACAAAACAAAACCAGTATTACCTCATTTTACTACTACACAACTGACACACATAGAACATTTGTAATAATATATGTCACTACAATATTCATATTAAATACATTCTGTACATCACTTGTAATTAACCTTGATTGTGATTCCTGGTTCCTTTGTCTTTGAATCAGGACACATATTCATTCATGCCAGTAATGAATACATATTGTTATTTGAAAAGTTATCAGTGACTCTTTAAGATATTCTCATAGAGTGTTATATGTATGTGAGTGTCACAGTGTTGTCAAGAGTAGTGGATTAAATTAAATTGTTTATCTGTCTGTTGTTGTGACTTACACTTCATCATACACATACCCTAGACACATAACGTAGTCATCACACTATTCCAGAATAATTCTGACTGAGATATATAGATATGTGGTAGCAAGTAAGGTTATCTATAATACACTACTCTTAATAGATATAGATACCTTCACAGCTGATCTCAGTCAGTACACTAAGTCCCCTATAAATATTTATAAAATCCCACTTCACCACATATATTGGGGTCTCGCTCTTGGGATTTTGAATCTTTCCCTATTAAAAATATTGGGGGTAATTCACTTCAGGGAATATAAGAATTAAAAGGTATCCTTGGGTGGAATTAAATAAGGTTGAGCTCACGGTGCCTGTGTTGTCCATTAGATATATAGTTAGAAATTGAATTGTTGGTTAGACATTGTATAAATTTACCTGATAGACAATGGCGGACCTGGCCAAATTTCGATCTGCTGCGGTTCAGACTGCAAAAGAGTTAGGATTAGATGGGCAAGTTATGGTTGCCTATGTTACGACGGAATGTGACAAATTTATTGAACGCGAAGAAAGAAGATTAGAAAAAGCAGCCGAAAGAAGGTTAGAGGCTGAAAGGGAAATTAAGAAGTTACAATTTGAAGCTGAGGCTGAGACTAAGAGGTTGCAGATTGAGGCTGACAAAGAGGCTAAAGCATTGGCAGCCGAGGACAGAAGACCGGCTGCAGAAAGGGAAGAGAAGAAATTAGCTGCCGAAAGGGCAGAGAAGAAATTAGCTGCAGAGAGGGAAGCAGAAAAGGAGGAGAAGAGATTACAAAGGGAACATGAGTTACGACTAAGGGAGTTTGAGTTTCAAGGCCATGCTCCTGAAAATGGTGCCAGTCCCTTTGCCTCTGATGCTACTGTTACTCAGGGAGCCTCAACCTCAGCTATGAACTTTCATTTAGATCATTTTGTTGAGAAAGACGATGATATTGAGAGCTATATAAATAGGTATGAACTATTAGCTACCACGTATGGGTTAGAGAGAGAAAGGTGGAGCTTAAAGTTATCTCAGGGACTTCGTGGGGCAGCTTATGAAGTTTTTGCAAAAATGAGCAGAGGTGATCAGGAAAATTATGACATGCTAAAGCAGGCTCTTTTGTTAAGGTATGAAAAGAATGCAGAATTTTATAGGAAAAAATTTAGGAATGCTAAACTACTGTCAGGTGAAACCTATCACCAGTTCTCTGCACGAATAGAGACATACTTGGAGAAATGGACTTCTCTGGGGAAAACCCAAGATCTTAAGGAAATGGTCCTTATAGAGCAATTAAGAGAGTCCATGGCTCCAGACCTGAGAAAGTTTCTCATGGAACAAGGTGCAGAGAGGCTGGGTGAGTTGCTAAATGTTGCTGAAAGGTATCAAGCAGCTCAAGCAGAGGTAACAGGTAATAAAAAGAAACAAGTGGATAACTTTAGGGCACCACAGAACTTTAATAAATTTGATCCTAGGGATCAAAATAAAGGTAAGCACCAATTTGATAGGCCACGGTATGAAAATAAAAATAAAAATCCCACACAATTCGATGAAAGGAAATATGATGAAAGAAAATCTTTCAACCAAGGAAAAAGGTGGTGTAAGAATTGTCAGATGGACAATCATGACACTGACCGTTGCAGAAGGAAACCTGTGTATATGGCAACCCTTCAGGTCAGGTCGACCTCAAGACAGGAGGAGGATATTATGTTAGATACCACTCCAGAAGAGATGAGGAAGGCACAGGCTGGGGATAAAACACTCAAGCCTTGTTTCAGAAAATTGTCAACTTGTCATACAACTCCAGGCAAGGGAGATTTTTACATGAAAAACAAGTTGATGTATAGGAAGACTGGAGCTAGATCCAAAGGTCACGGACAGCTGGTTCTTCCAAAAAGATATAGGGCAGACTTAATAAGGAGCCTACATGTGAAACCAGATGGGGACCATGAGAAGATAGGTACCATCATTCAAAAGGTGGCTCACAATTATTATTGGCCCAAAGCAAGATGGGACATTGAGAATTTTGTAGAAAGGTGTAGCATAGCACATGAGGGAACACCCACAAGTGGGAACATGGATCAGGACCTGGACACGCCACGGGGCAAAATTAGGCCTGATAATAAAAAGAAAAATAGATTTGATAAAGTGGACCAAATGGAATGGGAAGCCCCTTTTCACGGACAAGCTTCACTTAACTGTTTTACAATGGCCACTATGCGGAGAGTGCAAAAAAGATGTCTTACCCCAGGATAAGCCGAAAATCCCTCAATCGGACTTAAACAAACTGGAGGAAGAGGATGTAGAGAGGAAATCTCTCATCAAGAATTTTAAGTGGGGAGAAAGCCCCAAAAGAAAAATTGGTAGCGGTCGTTTTGTGAATGATAATTCTGGGAGGAAAAATCATCACTATAAAGCTTCGAGTGGAAGAGACCATACCGGTGCATGGACAAATAGGTCCACACAAATAAAGGTCCATATGTAGCTTTGTTAAGAACGTGGACTGATGAAAAGGCAGAGGAAAACATTACATCTTCATACCAATATGTGAATGAGCTGACCACTCGTTTAAAAACTGGCTGGAAACTTGCCAATGAAAATTTGAAACAAGCCAGGAAGAAACATGCTGCCTATTATAACAGGAAGGCGAAAGACAGAAATTTGGCTGTGGGAGAGAAAGTACTGCTTCTTTTGCCTGGGAGTCAGAATAAGTTACAAATTGGATGGCAGGGTCCATATACAGTTCTAGAGAAGGTGTCTAGAACAAATTATAAGATAGATAAGAAGGGGAAAGAAAAAATCTATCATGTGAATCTCCTGAAGAAATATTTGGAAAGAGAACATCAGGAAGAGACACACTTGTTGACCTTGTCCATCGCCATGGAGATGAAAAAGGAACCACTTTCATCATTTGAATATCCATTACACCCCTGTGAGACAGCAGCACAGGTGAAAATCAGTACACATTTAACGAAAAACTCAGAAAGAGAGAGTGCAACAGGTTCTAAATAATCATGCAGAGGTGTTAACAGACCGACCAGGGCATACAAACCTATTGGAATATGATATGAAACTAATAGACTCCACACCTGTCTGTATGAAACCATATTCGATTCCGTTTGCTAAGGAGAAAGCTTTGAAGGAAGAGATAGACTATCTGTTGAAGGAAGGAATTATTTCGCACAGTGAGTCTTCGTATAGTTCCGGTTGTACTCTTAAGGAAGCCCTCTGGAGAACATAGACTCTGTATAGATTACAGGAGACTGAATGCTATTACAGAAGGACAGGTGGATCCATTGCCGGATACAAATCAGCTGTTTGCCAGACTAAATAAAGCTAAATATTTCTCAAAAGTGGATCTGAGTAAAGGATACTATCAGATTCCAGTAAAGCCTGAGGTTAGACCATACCTAGCTTTTAGTACCTCAGAAGGACACTATGAGTTTAATAGATTGCCATTTGGATTGAAGAATGCGCCTAGTGTCTTCTCTAGAATGATGAGAAAATTATTGGATCCTCTGAATAATCCCTGTATAACAAATTTTATGGATGATATCCTTATAGCAACAGAAACATTTGAGGAACACATTGACTCTCTGAACATGCTGTTTGATCGACTTAGGAAGGCAAATTTAACAGCCCGACCAACCAAATGTTGCGTTGGATGTAAAGAATTGGAATTTTTGGGACACACAGTTTATCAGGGAAACATGACCCCTGACCCAAAGAATTTAGAAAAACTACAGAAAGCCCCGAGACCACAAACCAAGAAGGACGTGAGATCCTTTGTCTCATTATGTGGTTTCTACCAGAAGTATATCAAAAACTTTAATTCCATATGTGCACCGTTAACTGAATTGACACGTAAAGGACATCCAGATCGCATTACATGGACACCACAATGTGAAATGACTTACCAAGAATTGAAGGAAAAGCTCACAAGTAAACCCATTTTGAAATTACCTGACTTAAGTCAAGAATTCATAGTAAGGACGGATGCAAGTAATATTGGGTTAGGTGCAACTCTACTACAGAAATCAGATGCATTGGATGGGGAATTAAGCCCAGTGGCATATGCTAGCAGAAAGTTGAATAAAGCTGAAATCAACTACTCAACTAGCGAAAAAGAATGTCTTGCAGTAATATGGGCAATAAAGAAATTCAATATTTATCTATATGGGAAGGCATTTAAGTTGCAAACAGATCACAAACCTTTATCGTTTCTAGCACAGGCTAAGCATGAGAACTCTAGGTTACTCCGATGGTCTTTACTTCTGGCTCCATATAATTTTAGCATTGAGTATATATCTGGAAAAACCAATTTGGGAGCGGATTTTTTAAGCCGCCATCCGTGTGATGAGAATCACCGTAAACCCCAGAAATAATAATAAATTTCTCTATGTGTATATAGAATAAAGGACTGACATATAATGTCTGTTTTAAGAGGGGAGGTGTCATGAAATATTCTAATCCACATATATAAATTATTAGGTAAATATAAAGCCTAACAAATAAAATTAATAAAGAGAAGAGCAATGGTAAAATAACAGTGCTGTCACAAAGAATGTACTCGAAATCCCCCTTGTTTTCTGCTTCGTCTGCAAATTGTAACGCTTTCACGTTGATATAAAAGCTTACTGTATTATTACCCGCCTTCTTCAACGTAGCTCTTTTAAATTTGGATATTTGGGTTCCTTAGGGCTTGCTGACAAAGAATATGTAAAACGTTACGCAAATAGTCCAGGAATTAATAAATTATACCCAAAATAAAATAGTGGGGATGCCTGACAGCATAAAATCATTTCTGCTCATAAAATTTTTTTTATAACGTGTTTGAAAAAACCTTACGTTACATAAATAGCCTACCATGTAAACTCCAAATTGATTGGAGCGCAACAAATGAAAGCCTAACCACGATTGGTCGGGCTATAAATACTATCTTGGTTGTTAGGGGAGACGGGGGAAAGGTAAACATTTTTTCAAACACTTGTCGAAAAACGGGGCTCATTGGTCAGACTCGCTGATATAACACACTTGGGAGCGTTTAGTTCGAAACCACTTGTTTAAATAAGCTTGATAAAGCATCTAGTGCGTTGAAGCCAGCATTATATTTTGGCTAAATAAAAGCCTGGAACATAAGCAGATGGGAATTTGTGCCAGTATTTGTGCCAGAATTCATTGCTAGTCAACGTATCTGTGTTTATTTCCATGAATTGTGGTAAGCTTGAAACATTCAGTATCTTTTAATGAAAATTGAATGTAAATTGTTAATTTATGCCTGTATATATATGTGTAGTTCAGTGGCAAACGTGAGGTAAAGCCTAAAATGCTCCAGCCTGAACAGAGGGTGTCGGAGAGAAGTAAAACGGCATGGAATGGCCAAACAGTACACTGACACCTGGATGATTAAATAGAAAGAAATAATGCTGGAATTGCAGAGGCGTAGTAACCATTAAGAAGGGTAATACTGGAATAAAGTATTTCAAATGAAGCTGACAGTTGGCCTAATGCTCTGAACTCAATGTTTGTGCTGTGTTGTGATCAGTGTAACAAGAGAGTTTAAGTGAGTTATGAAGTAGAAGGTACATCCTTCTTGATTTCAGGGACAGTGGTCTTGATGGTACTGAGCAGCACCTGGTCAGAGCTTTGCTGAATCCAGTGTCGGACAGCATACTCCTTGGTCCTGTTAGCTATCAGTGAGGTGTCTCCAGAGCCCAGAGGAGAATTCGAGCAGAGGAGTCCTTTCCTGCCGCCATCACGCCAGATAAGCTAACTTGGCCAGCTGAGCTCAACATTATGTCCCCTCATCTTGAACTGACTTTGTAAAAACATAACCTTTCACCCATATTTATAAGAGGGGGAATTTACTTGTTCTTTTTGTTTGGAAATCAGGAACTGTGATACATCTCCAATGTTCTATTACCTGTCCCTAAAAGACAAACTATTGAAAGTCATGGATGACAAAATACCAACAGAGCTTTGAACAAAAACAAAACCAGTATTACCTCATTTTAAGAGGGGAATACTACACAACTGAAACACACACAATAGGAAAGCGATTTGTAATAACTATTTTCCTCATGTCACCTACACACTTACAATATTGTCATTATCCATAAATTACATTCTGTACATAACTTGTAATTTAAATTGATTGTGATTCCTGGTTCCCTTGTAGTTGAATCAGGACACATATTCATTCATGCCAGTAATGAATACATATTGTTATTTGAAAGTTATCAGTGCCTCCTTTAAGATATTCTCATAGAGTGTTATATGTATGTGAGTGTCACAGTGTTGTCAAGTGTAGTGGATTAAATTAAATTGTTTATCTGTCTGTTGTTGTGACTTACACTTCATCATACACATACCCTAGACACATAACGTAGCATCACACTATTCCAGAATAATTCTGACTGAGATATATAGATATGTGGTAGCAAGTAAGGTTATCTATAATACACTACTCTTAATAGATATAGATACCTTCACAGCTGATCTCAGTCAGTACACTAAGTCCCCTTATAAATATTTATTACAACCCAACTTACAAATCTCTGTATCGCAGTAATTGTTACAGATTGGTGAAAACATTTAAGCCATTAGTGGCCCTCTCTTTTTGTTATTAATTGGTCGGGCGCCGCGCTGGAGATATTCTATCTTCGGCTACGGGACGTGTTAAGTCAAAAGTACTTGAGTGTTAATTCCCTAACCAACACTCTCATTCATGCTAAGAAACTCATGGAGGCTCTACTGTCGTAGTATGGGTGCGGGTCAATAAAGTACATTTTTAAATCTCCCAAATTCTTCAAAACATTATAAGTGGAAATACAAGTCATGAACAACCTTTAGTATTCGATGATACGTGTTGTATTGAAGCGTGTAAACCATGGTAGAACAAGAAAAAGATGAAGCAAATTATGACATCCGAAAAAATAAAGAAAATTTCACTGTGAAAAACCAAAATATAAAAAATCACAACCACAAAACATCCATACAACTACACCAACCTCCTCAACACCAGCAAACCAACACATAATCATCATATATCACCCATTAAAAATGGGTAGAATCGTAAACGTTATTTATTATTCTATAGGGAGAATTAACAATACACTACACAACCCAGTGTCCACAAAACGTAACAACGTGCTATAATCGATAGCACAATATATATAGACAAAAACAGTACACTCAAGCATTCTCATCTTCTTAACCCTAACCAACTTTATCAAAAAACTGGACGTGCGGGCCTAATCAAGACTCCGCCTTATCCATCTGGCTAAGTAAAATAAGTCTAGAGATATCTGTATGGTTGCTAGAAACCATGAGACGCTGATGGACAATAAGCATCTTAGCTAGAAAGAAATTGCGGCTCTGTGGAAAATGTTGATGACTATTGAGAAGAATGGGGTGATAACTCATGGATGAAGAGAAGAAAACAAATAAGTAGGTCTAGAAATCTAGGTTATGAAGAAAGAGTAACTAATGAGATGAGAGCGGTCAATGTTCGGGAGCATAAATACTTTGGGTCACTAAAAAGGCATTAAAAAACACCTTGCAGATAGGACTTAACTGATAGGGAGAGGTTGAGGGGCAAACGTGCAAGGGAAGCAGCGCTATAGTGGGAGATAACATTCAAGTGGATGGACAGGAAGAAGTCTATCAGAGTGCACACTCTAGACAAGAGGACAGAAGGACGTTGGTGATTCATTAACAGCCAAACCTTCGTTGTGGATGATTGAAAAAACTGAGATGAACTTATAAATTGTGTTGTTAGACAAACAGCTCAGTTTTCAGGTTCTCTGGAAACGATGTCAAGCTTACATAAACAATCCAGCGATAAAAAACGTGAAGCGTTATAAAAAAGAGACGCAGCCTCGATTTGTTCACCAAGATAAGCCTTCACACAAAAAATACGCAATAGGGAAGAGATATACATTTCAATAATGTGAAGTCTAGGAACAAGCTTCCTGGCCACTGAAACGAATCCGAGTCATAGAAGCATGCGGTTAAAATTTCTGCCCTAGGATATTGTGTAGGAAAAGAAAATTAAGCAAGCATGCGCTGAAATTACTAAAAGCCTAGAAATGGAGTTTGACAACATATTTTTTTATGAATAACGAGGGACCTGTATTGGGTTGTGATGTTTCGTGGTGTGTGTGTGGGTGGGGGTTGGGTATGTGTGGGGGTGTGGTTAATGTTGTTTCGCCATGGCTGTTTTGTGTTTAGTATTTGTTTGTGAAAGACGCTAACTTTTGTGAAATTGTAGGGGGAGAAACAATTGGATCTTGTATTTTTTGTTTAGCTAATAATGTGTTCATAAATCAGCTCGGTTACCTAATGGCGGCTTTTTATAGTGCCCTGTATATAGGGCATATGGCTTTCAGAGTGGATGACCGCAAGATAAAACACAAGTGCCATGGTTTCTTTAAATTAAATCGTATTTTCCCTTGAACCTTACCCATATTATAGCATTCTGTGTACATGACTGATCATCGCGCAGCGTTAGGAAATAAAATGTTGGCGTGATTAACAAGAAGGAACCAGCCTACTAAATGTCTAAATCTGGTACGAGTGCATGTCCCAGAGTTATCATTGACAAAGAAATGAGTAAGGGACGGATGATCGTTGATTATGTCTTGACTTCAGCTAGGCCATATCTGGATATGGAGTTCAAGATAAGCCTTTCTCCTCCAATTCTCTTTTAAATAATATTATGCCAAGGGGGATTTTTTTAAATTTGTTTGAATATTAAATCGTCCTAGTCTCGATCATAAACATGCTCTGAAAGATGCGTAGCCCTTTTAAACAATATCTAGTACATGTGTATATTGGACAAAGAATCCGGTTTGGCATATTGGGCAGGGGACTTCCAGGAACTGAGGGCCCGAATTAAAGCGCTATTTACCTGACAAGTCTGCGAAAAAATAGTTGTCTGAATTCGCCAAATGTTATTACCTAAAGCGTCGCTTGGTTGTTGCTGAGTAATCGTGGAGTAAGGAATAATGTAGTTTAGTGTGTGATATAACGTAAGTGGACTCGCCGAGGAAGAGTGATCTTAATCAGATAGATAGGATAGTCAGACAAGACAGGACATACTCGATACAGGACAGATAGATAGATAGATAGGATATAGATAGATAGCTATGATAGATCGACTAGATAGATAGAATAGATAGATATAGATTAGAATAGATAGATAGATAGAATTGGACTAGATAGTTTAGTAGATAGATGGAGACTAGATATAGAGTAGTATTTCTATAAAATTTTGCAAAGGGCAGCGGTCGTGTCTTTATGATTTTTTTCGGCCCTTATTACGAGAAGGCTAGGCTTCGTACGTCACTATTCCATGAGATAAGGGGGAATAGACATCATTAGGACCCCAGATGGTTATGAAAAAAACACCTCCTGGCAGGGTACCTTTGAAGCTAGAAGAAGGACTTACATACCTCTTTAGACCATTTTAGTGCCTCTAGGAGGAGAAGGGCGGCAACAGAAAATGGCAGCGAGTTAGAGGAGATAATACACAAGAACAGATTGAATAACTAATGGGAATGAAGAGATTTTTCTTCTTTGGTCGTTGTGCGTGTAAGTGGGATGTTATAACTATTTATCTAGGGATTAGTGTACTGATTGAGTCAGCTTGTAGCATAGGTATATTATATATCTCAATAATAAGGAGTAAGTGTAAGTTATTATAACTTCTAATTGCTGCAAATATGTATACCTCGTCTAGTACATTTATTCTGGAATAGTGTGATGACTTAGTTATATTGGTCTAGGGTATGTGTACTGTTGAAGTGTAATGTCTAATTCTTTAAAACAACAACAGAAGACAAACCAATTTAATTTTAATTCACTACACTTGAAACTGTGACATGTGTAAGCCTCATACTCATAATCAACTGTACGAGGATATCTTAAAGGAAGTCACTGATTAACTTTTCAAATAACAATATGTATTCCTTGCTGTTATAGATGTATATGTGTTGATTTAATACAAAGGGAACAGGAATCACAATGGCAATTTTTAAATACAAGTTTATATGTACAGAATTTCGAATATCGACTATTGTAGTGAAATTATTATTTATTAAATGTATTTATGTGTGTCAGTAGTGTAGTAGTTAATAGATGAGGTAATAAGGTTTTTGTTTTTGTTTCATGCTCTGTTGGTTTTGTCATCGATGACTTCAATAGTTTGTCTTTAATGGAATAGTATTGGAGCAGTTCTAGAAGCTGATATTAAAAACAATAAAATTTCCTTCTTATTGTATTTTAACTGTCATTTTAAGATGGGTGGTAATAATGTTGCGCTAGGCTGTGCCTAATCAGCTTATCTTGGTGATGGACGTGACAGGAAGAAAGAATCTCTGCCTCGATTTCTCGCTGGGTTGGGAGACAATCACAAGATATGTAAAATAGACCAGGCGTAATTCACTGTTCGACTTGTGATTCTCAGCAAATGCTTTGACAGGTCTGCTGGCTCAATAGTTAGAGACACCAGTCCCTTGAAGAGAAAAAGAAGGTCTGTATTCTACGTCATAAATATCTAATTGTTATATCATTCTTTTTAAATGGCACATACATCTCATCAAACATTGAGGTTCCAGAGACGTAGCTAAGGCCAATGTCTGCTTAATTTTGACATGAAATATCTTGTTATACCGAGTTAGTTTCCCTCATCGCCTAATGGTTACTAGCCCTCTGCTCATTCCGCAATTATTTCCTGTCAAATCAATAGAGTCTTAGTTGTACAGTGTATTGGATTGGCCATTCCATGCAGTTTATAATGTTTCCTCAGACCCTTCTGATTCAGGCTGTAGTAATTATAGGCTTTGTTTTCATCATGTTTTCGTACTGAACTTAAATGCGTATTTATATCTAGGCATAAGTAGAAAACTAATATTACATTTCAACTTTTATTAAAAAAGAATATTGAATAATTTTAACTACCACATTCCATGGAAAATACCAAACGATTACGTTGATAGAAGGGGATTCTGGCACAAATACTGACACACTTCATTGTTCCTTATTTAGGTTTATTTAGCAAAAAAATGAGCTGGCTCTCAACGCACTGTTGCTTTCTTCAAAGATTATTTGACACTAGTGGTCATGAAAACGCTTTGATTGTGTTATTTCGCCCAAGGCTCCCTACCCCCAATCCACATCACAACCCCCTAAATCCCCACCAAAAATAAGTACCCTTCTATTTTATTATTGTTTACCATAAAACGCAACACGATCGTATTCATAGCCTCGGCAATGTGTTTCAGTTATCTGATATTTGTTGCGCTCCACTAATATTCGGTGAGTTAGACATGTGATAGGTCTTTATCCGAAGTAAGGGTTTTTCTTCACTAAACCGTTAAATAAAAAAATTTTATCGGAGACAATGATTTCATTGCTGTAGGATCCCCTATATTTTATTTTGGTTATAATTTGGTAATTCCTCAGGATCGTATTTGCGATACCGATTGTAATCTTTTTTGTTACGCAAGCCCTTCATTCTAAGGAACCCAAATATACAAATTTAAAAGAGCTACGTGGCGCGTTCAAAATATGCAATTTCTTCTACCTCCTGTTTTCGAATGATGATGTCGTCTGGGTCTGTAATGTTTACAAACTTGTGTGGAATATTTATATCCCCATATACTAAATTATCAAGTAACATATATATACGTAATAAATTACTATATCAAATTCAGTAGAAGAAAGGTAATGAAATAGTGTGTCACATGACTGTAATGAAAATCCCCCATGTTTTCTATGATCGTGTATAGCAAATTGTAGAACTGTTTCACGTTTGAATTAAAGGCCTTCTGCAAACTTACACGCGTTTTACCCAAGAACACACAATAAAAAATGTGCTGCCTTTCTATAGAAATAACCTTGAAATATGCAAGTTGACCTAAATTTTAATTCCATTTCACTTATGTCTTTTTACGTAACACTATGTTTACCCAAAGATCAAAAAGGGACAGATGGGACTAAAGGATTGGAGAAGGGAGTGGCAGAAAAGCGAACACTAAAACAAGCCGTCGCCGCGATACACAAAATGCTGCCATCGCGCGTGGAAGATTACATGGACTAACTTTTTTTTCAGACGGACAGTGAGAAAATACATTACCCATCCCAGAGGTAGGGTTAGAGAGTAGAAAACAGGGGTATCCGGATAAATAACAATAGATGGGTTTACGGTTGAAAACATAACAGTACCCAGACAGCACATCTTCGAAACAGGAGGTAGAAAATACATATTTTGAACGCAGCCACGTAGCTCTTTTAAATTTGGAGATTTGGGTTCCTTAGGGCTTGCTGACAAAGAATATGTAAAACGTTACGCAAATAGTCCAGGAATTAATAAATTATACCCAAAATAAAATAGTGGGGATGCCTGACAGCATGGAATCATTTCATTTTTTCAAACACTTGTCGAAACGTGGCTCATTGGCTAAGGACTCGCTGATATACTATATACACATTAGGGAGCGTTAGTTCGAGACCACTAGTGCAAATAATCTTGATAAAGCAACAGTGCGTTGAAGCCAGCTCATAGTTGTGTTAAATAAAAGCCTGGAACATAAGCAGATGGGAATTTGTGCCAGTAATTGTGCCAGAATTCATTGCTAATCAACGTATCTGTGTTTATTTCCATGAAATTGTGGTAAGCTTGAACCATTCAGTATCTTTTAATGAAAATTGAATGTAAATTGTTAATTTATGCCTGTATATATATGTGTAGTTCAGTGGCAAACAGGAGATAAAGCCTATAATGCTCCAGCCTGAACAGAGGGTGTCGGAGGGAAGTAAAACGGCATGGAATGGCCAAATAGTACACTGACACCTGGATGATTGACTAGAAAGAAATAATGCTGGAAGTGCAGAGGCGTGGTAACCATTAAGGAGGTAAATACTGGTATAAAGTATTTCAGATGAAGCTGACAGTTGGCCTAACGCTCTGAACTCAATGTTTGTGTTGTATTGTGCTCAGTGTAGAACTAGAGTATCAATTAGTTATGAAGTAGAAGGTACATCCTTCTTGTTTTCAGGGACCGTGGTCTTGATGGTATTGAGCAGCACCTGGTCAGAGCTTTGCTGAATCCAGAGTCGGACAGCATACTCCTTGGTCCTTTTAGCTATCAGTGAGGTGTCTCCAGAGCCCAGGGGAGAATTTCGAGCAGAGGAGTCCTTTCCTGCCGCCATCACGCAAGATAAGCTGATTTGGCCAGCCACTGAGCTCAACATTATGTCCCCTCATCTTGAAATGACTTTGTAAAAATAACATTCAGAGGGGAATTTAATTGTCTTAATATCAGGAACTGAGAACATCTCCAATACTAGTCCCAAAAAGACAAACTATTGAAGTCATGATGACAAATACCAACAGAGCTTGAACAAAACAAAACCAGTATTACCTCATATTACGACTACACAACTGACACACATAGGATATTTTTAATAATATATGTCACTACAATATTCATATTGATAAAGTCTGTACATATACTTGTAATTAAAATTGATTGTGATTCCTGGTTCCTTTGTATTTGAATCAGGACACATATACCTTTATGATAACCATGAATACATATTGTTATTTGAAAAGTTATCAGTGACTCCTTAAGATATTCTCATAGAGTGTTATATGTATGTGAGTGTCACAGTGTTGTCAAGAGTAGTGTATTAAATTAAATTGTTTATCTGTCTGTTGTTGTGACTTACACTTCATCATACACATACCCTAGACACATAACGTAGTCATCACACTATTCCAGAATAATTCTGACTGAGATATATAGATATGTGGTAGCAAGTAAGGTTATCTATAATACACTACTTTTAATAGATATAGATACCTTCACAGCTGATCTCAGTCAGTACACTAAGTCCCCTATAAATATTTATAACATCCCACTTCACCACATATATTGGGGTCTCGCTCTTGGGATTTTGAATCTTTCCCTATTAAAAATATTGGGGGTAATTCACTTCAGGGAATATAAGAATTAAAAGGTATCCTTGGGTGGAATTAAATAAGGTTGAGCTCACGGTGCCTGTGTTGTCCATTAGATATATATTTAGAGATTAAATTGTTGGTTAGACATTGTATTAACTTACCTGATAGACAAGGGCGGACCTGGCCAAATTTCGATCTGCTGCTGTGCAGACTGCAAAAGAGTTAGGATTAGATGGGCAAGTTATGGTTGCCTATGTCACTACGGAATGTGACAAATTTATTGAACGCGAAGAAAGAAGGTTTGAAGCCGAAAGAAAGTTAGAGGCTGAAAGGGAAATTAAGAAGGTTTATTTGAGGTTGAGGCTGAGGCTGAGACTAAGAGGTTGCAAGCTGAGGCTGAGACAAAGAGGTTGCAGAAGGGCAGAAAGAGAAGAGAAATTGAAAAAGAAGAGAAGAAAGAAATTAGCTGCAGAAAGAGAAGAGAAAAGATTAGCTGCAGAAAGGGAAGCAGAAAAGGAGGAGAAGAGATTACAAAGGGAACATGAGTTACGACTAAGGGAGTTTGAGTTTCAGGGCCATGCTCCTGAAAATGGTGCCAGTCCCTTTGCCTCTGATGCCACCGCTAGCCAGGAGCCTCAACCTCAGCTATGAATTTTCATTTAGATCATTTTGTTGAGAAAGACGATGATATAGAGAGCTACCTAAATAGGTATGAACTATTAGCTACCACGTATGGGTTAGAGAGAGAAAGGTGGAGCTTAAAGTTATCTCAGGGACTTCGTGGGGCAGCTTATGAAGTTTTTGCAAAAAATGAGCAGAGGTGATCAGGAAAATTATGACATGCTAAAGCAGGCTCTTTTGTTAAGGTATGAAAAGAATGCAGAATTTTATAGGAAAAAATTTAGGAATGCTAAACTACTGTCAGGTGAAACCTATCACCAGTTCTCTGCACGAATAGAGACATACTTGGAGAAATGGACTTCTCTGGGGAAAACCCAAGATCTTAAGGAAATGGTCCTTATAGAGCAATTAAGAGAGTCCATGGCTCCAGACCTGAGAAAGTTTCTCATGGAACAAGGTGCAGAGAGGCTGGGTGAGTTGCTAAATGTTGCTGAAAGGTATCAAGCAGCTCAAGCAGAGGTAACAGGTAATAAAAAGAAACAAGTGGATAACTTTAGGGCACCACAGAACTTTAATAAATTTGATCCTAGGGATCAAAATAAAGGTAAGCACCAATTTGATAGGCCACGGTATGAAAATAAAAAATAAATTCCCACAATTCGATGAAAGGAAATATGATGAAAGAAAATCTTTCAACCAAGGAAAAAAGGTGGTGTAAGAATTGTCAGATGGACAATCATGACACTGACCGTTGCAGAAGGAAACCTGTGTATATGGCAACCCTTCAGGTCAGGTCGACCTCAAGACAGGAGGAGGATATTATGTTAGATACCACTCCAGAAGAGATGAGGAAGGCACAGGCTGGGGATAACACACTCAAGCCTTGTTTCAGAAAATTGTCAACTTGTCATACAACTCCAGGCAGGGAGATTTTTACATGAAAAACAAGTTGATGTATAGGAAGACTGGAGCTAGATCCAAAGGTCACGGACAGCTGGTTCTTCCAAAAAGATATAGGGCAGACTTAATAAGGAGCCTACATGTGAAACCAGATGGGGACCATGAGAAGATAGGTACCATCATTCAAAAGGTGGCTCACAATTATTATTGGCCCAAAGCAAGATGGGACCTTGAGAATTTTGTAGAAAGGCGTAGCATAGCACATGAGGGAACACCCACAAGTGGGAACATGGATCAGGACCTGGACACGCCACGGGGCAAAATTAGGCCTGATAATAAAAAGAAAAATAGATTTGATAAAGTGGACCAAATGGAATGGGAAGCCCCTTTTCACGGACAAGCTTCACTTAACTGTTTTACAATGGCCACTATGCGGAGAGTGCAAAAAAGATGTCTTACCCCAGGATAAGCCGAAAATCCCTCAATCGGACTTAAACAAACTGGAGGAAGAGGATGTAGAGAGGAAATCTCTCATCAAGAATTTTAAGTGGGGAGAAAGCCCCAGGAAAAGAAAAATTGGTAGCGGTCGTTTTGTGAATGATAATTCTGGGAGGAAAAATCATCACTATAAAGCTTCGAGTGGAAGAGACCATACCGGTGCATGGACAAATAGGTCCACAAAATTAAAGGTCCATATGTAGCTTTGTTAAGAACGTGGACTGATGAAAAGGCAGAGGAAAACATTACATCTTCATACCAATATGTGAATGAGCTGACCACTCGTTTAAAAACTGGCTGGAAACTTGCCAATGAAAATTTGAAACAAGCCAGGAAGAAACATGCTGCCTATTATAACAGGAAGGCGAAAGACAGAAATTTGGCTGGGGGAGAGAAAGTACTGCTTCTTTTGCCCGGGAGTCAGAATAAGTTACAAATTGGATGGCAGGGTCCATATACAGTTCTAGAGAAGGTGTCTAGAACAAATTATAAGATAGATAAGAAGGGGAAAGAAAAATTCTATCATGTGAATCTCCTGAAGAAATATTTGGAAAGAGAACATCAGGAAGAGACACACTTGTTGACCTTGTCCATCGCCATGGAGATGAAAAAGGAACCACTTTCATCATTTGAATATCCATTACACCCCTGTGAGACAGCAGCACAGGTGAAAATCAGTACACATTTAACGAAAACTCAGAAAGAGAGAGTGCAACAGGTTCTAAATAATCATGCAGAGGTGTTAACAGACCGACCAGGGCATACAAACCTATTGGAATATGATATGAAACTAATAGACTCCACACCTGTCTGTATGAAACCATATTCGATTCCGTTTGCTAAGGAGAAAGCTTTGAAGGAAGAGATAGACTATCTGTTGAAGGAAGGAATTATTTCGCACAGTGAGTCTTCGTATAGTTCCGGTGTTGTACTCTTAAGGAAGCCCTCTGGAGAACATAGACTCTGTATAGATTACAGGAGACTGAATGCTATTACAGAAGGACAGGTGGATCCATTGCCGGATACAAATCAGCTGTTTGCCAGACTAAATAAAGCTAAATATTTCTCAAAAGTGGATCTGAGTAAAGGATACTATCAGATTCCAGTAAAGCCTGAGGTTAGACCATACCTAGCTTTTAGTACCCTCAGAAGGACACTATGAGTTTAATAGATTGCCATTTGGATTGAAGAATGCGCCTAGTGTCTTCTCTAGAATGATGAGAAAATTATTGGACCCTCTGAATAATCCATGTATAACAAATTTCATGGATGATATCCTTATAGCAACAGAAACATTTGAGGAACACATTGACTCTCTGAACATGCTGTTTGATCGACTTAGGGAGGCAAAAATTAACAGCCCGACCAACCAAATGTTGCGTTGGATGTAAAGAATTGGAATTTTTGGGACACACAGTTTATCAGGGAAATATGACCCCTGACCCAAAGAATTTAGAGAAACTACAGAAAGCCCCGAGACCACAAACCAAGAAGGACGTGAGATCCTTTGTCTCATTATGTGGTTTCTACCAGAAGTATATCAAAAAACTTTAATTCCATATGTGCACCGTTAACTGAATTGACACGTAAAGGACATCCAGATCGCATTACATGGACACCACAATGTGAAATGACTTACCAAGAATTGAAGGAAAAGCTCACAAGTAAACCCATTTTGAAATTACCTGACTTAAGTCAAGAATTCATAGTAAGGACGGATGCAAGTAATATTGGGTTAGGTGCAACTCTACTACAGAAATCAGATGCATTGGATGGGGAATTAAGCCCAGTGGCATATGCTAGCAGAAAGTTGAATAAAGCTGAAATCACTACTCAACTAGCGAAAAAGAATGTCTTGCAGTAATATGGGCGATAAAGAAATTCAATATTTATCTATATGGGAAGGCATTTAAGTTGCAAACAGACCACAAACCTTTATCGTTTCTAGCACAGGCTAAGCATGAGAACTCTAGGTTACTCCGATGGTCTTTACTTCTGGCTCCATATAATTTTAGCATTGAGTATATATCTGGAAAAAACCAATTTGGGAGCGGATTTTTTAAGCCGCCATCCGTGTGATGAGAATCACCGTAAACCCCAGAAATAATAATAAATTTCTCTATGTGAATATAGAATAAAGGACTGACATATAATGTCTGTTTTAAGAGGGGAGGTGTCGTGGAATATTCTAATCCACATATATAAATTATCAAGTAAATATAAAGCCTAATAAATACATATAATAAATAAAGAAAAGAGCAATGGTAAATAACAGTGCTGTCACAAAGAAGGTACTCGAAATCCCCCTTGTTTTCTGCTTCGTCTGCAAATTGTAACGCTTTCACGTTGATATTAAAGGCCTTCTGTAACATACACGCGTTTCCCAAACACACAATAAAATGTGCTGCCTTTCTAAGAAAAACCTTGAAATATGCAAGTTGACCTAAATTTTAAATTCCATTCATGTCTTTTTCTACACTATGTTGCCAAGATCAAAAGACAGATGGACAAAAGGATAGCGAGAAGGGAGAGGCAGAAAGCCGAACACTAAACACGCTTCGCGCGATACACAAATGCTGCCATCACGCGTGTAAGACTACATGCACTAACTTTTTTTCAGACGGACAGTGATAAAATACATTACCCTTCCCAGAGTTAGGTTTTAAAATCATAAAAAACGCTTATTAGGAAAGATAACAATAGATGGGTTTACGGTTGAAAACATAACAGTACCCAGACAGCACATCTTCGAAACAGGAGGTAGAAAATACATATTTTGAACGCAGCCACGTAGCTCTTTTAAATTTGGATATTTGGGTTCCTTAGGGCTTGCTGACAAAGAATATGTAAAACGTTACGCAAATAGTCCAGGAATTAATAAATTATACCCAAAATAAAATAGTGGGGATGCCTGACAGCATGGAATCATTTCTGCTCATAAAATTTTTTTATAACGTGTTTGAAAAAAATCTTACGTTACAGAAATAGCCTACCATGTAAACTCCAAATTGATTGGAGCGCAACAAATGAAAGACTAACCACGATTGGTCGGGCTATAAATGAATTTGTGCCAGTAATTGTGCCAGAATTCATTGCTAATCAACGTATCTGTGTTTATTTCCATGAAATTGTGGTAAGCTTGAACCATTCAGTATCTTTTAATGAAAATTGAATGTAAATTGTTTAATTTATCAGAGTCGGACAGCATACTCCTTGGTCCATTTAGCTATCAGTGAGGTGTCTCCAGAGCCCAGAGGAGAATTCGAGCAGAGGAGTCCTTTCCTGCCGCCGTCACGCAAGATAAGCTGATTTGGCCAGCTGAGCTCAACATTATGTCCCCTCATCTTGAAATGACTTTGTAAAAATAACATTCAGAGGGGAATTTAATTGTCTTAATATCAGGAACTGAGAACATCTCCAATACTAGTTCCAAAAGACAAACTATTGAAGTCATGATGACAAATACCAACAGAGCTTGAACAAAACAAAACCAGTATTACCTCATATTACTACTACACAACTGACACACATAGGATATTTTTAATAATATATGTCACTACAATATTCATATTGATAAAGTCTGTACATATACTTGTAATTAAAATTGATTGTGATTCCTGGTTCCTTTGTATTTGAATCAGGACACATATACCTTTATGATAACACTGAATACATATTGTTATTTGAAAAGTCGTGTTCGGCTTTCTGCCTCTCCCTTCTCTCTATCCTTTAGTCCATCTGTTCGTTCGTTTTGGTAACGTAGTATAATTAATGTTAGGATTAATTTAGGTCATTACGCAGTGTGCCTCTCAATGTTTTTCTTAGAAATGCAATACCCGTTTTAATGTGTTGTGGAAACGCTACAATTTGCAGACGAAGCATAAAATAAAGGGGATTTCGAGTACTGTCATTGTGACAGCACTGTTCTTTACCATTCTTCTTCCTTTTATAGAATTTATTTGTTAGGCTTTACATTTACCTTTTAATTTATATATGTGGATTAGAATATTCCACGACAGTCGTTCACTTTCATTTGTCATCATTGTCGTGCTTAGATAGGTTTTAAAGTTATGTAAGGTCCCGCCTGAGTATAGGGGATGGTGATAATACGTGAGAAGTACAGGTGTAAGAAATAGATTTCACGAGTGAATAGTTTAAGGAGAAGATCTGTCTCTGGACAGAATAGTTTCTCTAGTCCAGCCTATCTACACGACTGTAATTTAGTATAAGACAATCTTTCGCTCCCTATATGAACATATAAGTTTACCTATACACGCACACATGTGACTACTAGACACACAAACGTGAAAAAACTATGGTAAATTTGGGTATGGGTCTGACCAACACACACAAAGTTAGTTCTTTTGTTGTTTATTATCACTGTGGTGGGTTTTGATGTTAAAAGAAAAGGTAGTCAGAATGTGTCTACAGAGTGAGGTCAGCTATGCAAGTCCCTGATTCTAATAGTTGAAGTTGATGTTATCAGGGTACCTGACTGCTACCACCCTACGATCTCACTCTGCGATTTATTTTGGGTAACAGTGTTTGTGATGTTAATTTATATGGCTTAGTGTCTAGGGTAATGGAAATGTGGTGATAATTGCGTTAAACAAATACACATGTAAATTACTAAAATTAATTAAACAAGACTGGGTTTAAAGTTAGGATATATGAGTATATACAATTTAATTTCCTGTCCCTCAAATTTTTTAGGACCGGAATGTTTAACTTAAAATGAAAATATGGTTTGATCACATTAAATACACAAGCAGGACATATGTCCAATATATTTTAATATGTTAAAGTTTCTAAACTGTTATTCCCTGGTGGAAAAACCTCTGTTATACGAAGAGTCAATATTGGGGAAAAACTAGTTTTCACATTACTTCACATACTGTTTCTGAATAGGGTGGAGATTAAATTTATTTGAGTCTGCATAAGCCCGCTAGATATAGGCTTATCTTTTAGTCCACGTAGACCCTGGATGACTGGTTTGAGAAATACACACGATCCACTGCCGTGTATTCTGGAGTCTGCTAATACTTGAATGCTTTTATAAAAAAAAACAACCGGTAAGTTGCCTCAACTGCTGCAGTTCCGACTTCTGACCAACTTGAAACTGGGCGATGTAACCCTGAATCAAGATGTACAGGTCTTCCTAAGTCCCTAGTTAATGGTCTCCACCACTACCAATTTAACATCATTAAACAAGTATGTTGATCAGTTAAAAGAGCTAACTAAATTAGCTACAGTTTTTAACTTTATTCTGACTTCTTCATAAATAGTGGGTATCTTCTTTTCCACATAGTCTCAACGCCCCTGTCAATATACATCATCTTCTTCAGCTGAAATATAATTTTGTCTTTTCTTCAAAGTTTAATATACCAATAGGCCTGCCAGTGACTTCCTGGTCTTACAGTCAAAATATGTATGACAATATTCAATTCAAATTTAGTTTGATTTGCTTCCTAAGACCTTCTTAGACGGGCCTCTGCTCCATAGTATATCGCAATCTCCCACACAGGCAAAATGTCGTACATACACAATATTATGGCGCCCTATCTGGGTCTGCCTCTACATCAATAATGAATTAAAAGGTTATTCATCTTACCGCAATCAATGAAATAATCATACACTATGTGAAGCTTTAACAGGCTGTCAATGGTCAGCTTTAGACAGCCGCTACTTCAGACGCAAAGGCAATTTGCTTATTACTTGCTCTGACCTTCCGTGTATGAAAATTCTCTCTCAAGTAGTACCCTGCCTAGTAGACGCGGTAGTTTTATTTCCCTCTATGTCTATTCTAACAGTAACCAATCAGTTTAAACTACAACGATTTGACATTTATTTGTGAAAATCCCAATCTTTATTTACGCTTTTCAAATAAGTTCGTCAGTCGCGTTAGGAGGGGCAAAACGTCACAGTTTTACCTCTCCCTTCCTCCCAATAGTCTACCAAAAAAGAGGCAAGTCAATGCGACTTGTTTCCAAGCAACGGCTAGAAAAATGTTACTTTTAAAATCGAGCTGGGATGTCAGTGTGCTCGTCTGCATGTTTTGTCAACTTTATTTTATGCGATAACTCAGTCACTTTTGAAGCTATCAAAAAGATGAAAAATGATTTTTAATCAGGCTAATGTCCTTTATCTACCCAGTATATTTTCATCTACGCCTTTATCTTAGTTGTTATCTTGGTACTTTTCTCTTTATTTATTATCATGGGCTCTTTTCACTGTGCTAACATATCAGGGAAAGAAAGATTCTAAGTCCCGATAATTTATTATATGAAACAACAGTACTCTATTGTCAAAGTATCTCTTTTATTTACTCTCTTTCGTTTTTATGAAGAAATAAATATTCTTCTAAGTCTTTTCCATTCCTCCCCTTCTCTCTCTTGCACCACGCGTTGATTTGAATTTATGCCCCGCTTTTAGTCTTTCGTCAGAAAAATTTGTGACGGAGTTGGCGGGGTAGAGATTTTTTTTCTTTTTACAATCCACCATCGTTTTCCCCCCTCTAAGCACGCGATAGGCGTCTGTCACGCTTCTGTCAGCAGAAAAAAAAACTGAGAGGGAGCGGGCGGGTTAAGTTTTTGTTTCAAATACTCCGTTGCTGGGGGGACTTAGATACAATACAAGTGGCGTAGTTATTTATAGATTTTGGACAGTAGCCTCTCTTCTTTTACTCTTTCACTCCTATAAAAATAAACGATGTCTGGGCCGCTTGCCAAGTCATGCTAACGTTACTTTTAAAAATTAGGGCGGAGCTACCAAAAAGCTTGTACTTTAGGAAAGGGTGGTATCATTAGTAAATCGTCAATACTTTCAAATCCATCGCGGACAAAAAGTGGTGGCGTTGCCCTATTCAAATATTGTCCAATTTAAAAATGGCCATAGTAGCAGAATCTATAGAATAATATCTTATACACAATTTGAGGAGGGGAGTTCAAACTGACTTTATCACAATTGTAGCAAAGTTGATTTTGCTGGGGAGGTTATGATGGTATCCTAAAAGAATGAAAAGGTGTCTGCTATAACGGTGTGAGGTCAAGTACATGTAGGTCTCTGACTCTATAGATGATGATGATGAATTATGTGCAGAGAACCTAACGTTACCTCCCTTGGTCTCACACGGTCAATCTTCTGGCTCTAGTGTATGGTGTACCTAGTGTCTAGGGGAGAAATGAATGATGGTACACAACAATCAAACACTTTAAGTTTCTATTAAAGAAGTTAATAACTAGCCGTTAAGTTTTTCTTTGAACAAATATTTACAATTTATTTTGCCTGTCCATTCATAGCTTGTGGACAGGTCTTTGAAAATAAGGACAAGATAGTTTACAGAATGGAACAATTAAAAATGTTGGGACAATCTGCCCAATAACTAAAAGTTATTATGTAGTTATAAATGTCCTTCCTGTATGAAATATTAAATTAGTTCACTGTAGTTATCTAATTTATAAATGTCCTTCCTGGATGAAATATTACAGAGCTCACTTTAGTTATCTACTGGAAGAGTCACTGTATATGAGGGCTGTAGTTCATCCTACCCATATAAAATTCCTGTGTAATATTTTGAAACACAAGAAAATGTCAGAGATGCCCCAGTTGTTTTACTCTTCACCTGGGAGTCCTTGCTGTAAGATAATTCAATGGGTAGTTGCAGAAATTTCAAGTTCAACACTCGCCAAAGCTCCTACTGGATATTCAACAGCATATAAGTCTGGTTGGAGACTGGTTGGCACTCAGCAGGTTTCCTGTCACCAGCCGGCAACAGGAACATAGACCCTCTGCAACAAAAGGACACCCTGGCCTTTTATCTCTGATCATTTATTCTAACACTTAATTCCCTACGTGGGTATGGGGTCAGCCTCGCGTGCCTTACAAATGCACTCGCCCCGAATTGTACAGGACTCCCACCTGGTTGTGACCACACCTCAAGTCCTTATAGTAGATACTCCACTGTACGTTCACATACTTTTCCTCCATACAATAATGTGGAGTAACCACATTTCCTGTGATATGATCTTCTCTTCTTTTCTTTTCACTTATATTTGCTTCAGGCATGTTAAACAGTGTTCATTGAACACAGAGGCTTGCTAAACTATTTTAATACAATAATATGTCAACATAATCATAACAACATACATCAGTCAGATACCGTTTAATGTTTTGACTCAACAATGTCTGCTTCCGACATGTCCTTCACTTTTTCCCCAATAGCAGTATCTAACTTTTGTAGTTGGACCAAACATATTAAATTTCATAAAATATCCTTACCACAATCAAGAAATATATAAACAAATGACGCTGATTTGGTGAAGAAATGGCCTCAGCTTCCTCCGAACTGCACAGACTGTGAAATTATTCTTTATTTAAGTTTAAAATTAACACAGCTGTTTTTCAGCGTATCTGTATACAAATTTTAGTTCAACTGGCAATGAATAATCAAAGCCTTTTTCTAATATCTACAAGCACTACTAGCCAATCGTAACGTTCTACTACTTGAATTCAAAAGCAGTTTGAATGAAAAACCAAAATAACTTCAAATAACTGGTGGTCGATTGGCTAGTCTGCTCTAGTCATGCCCAATACAAAAAGATATTACGTTTAGGATTACATTTCTCCTACCGCTCCCCTTTCCCATTCATACTCTGTTCACCCCAAGCGAATTTGAATGTACCTCCCTGCCTCTCGCAAGCTCGCGTCCCCCTAACGTTACCAAAAAAAAACATGAGCAGGAACGCCAGTGTGTCTGGTCGTGTGTTCTTAGATATTAGTATTTCTTCAATAACTTCTCTAATACTAGGTGTTACGGTATATGATATTAACGCCGTCTGCTAAAGGTTAGCGGACGTGCAATCGTAAAGGTCAAGACATTTAATATATTGCGATAGATGTTTCAATTATTGAACGCTCCATACACGATCGATTATGACGTGTCTAGCGTTGTTTAGGACACAGTCGGTAACTAGGAGACGCTACCCTTTGTTACTTGACCGCCAAGCTGAATAGCTGCGTTTTTCTAACCTTCCAATTCAATGGCATGATATAGCCATTTATATGTGCATTTTTGATGGACCAGGGTCAGTCCTAGAACTCTATATGAGAGGAAAATTTATGGAGGTTAGTATTTAACTAGAATTCTCAGAAGGAGGAGAATAATCGTCAAATTCGTATGAAATATTCAGACTCGCAGTCTCACTGTCGGCAGGTAGCCATGTCTAGCTGCGCGTGCATATAGCTGTGATGTTCTGACGACAATACTGCATTGTATCCTTAAACGGACATTGACACGTAAACCAGCAGTCTACGTTATTGATTAATTTATGCATGACTTATAAGGACTTATGTTCTGTTCCTATTTGAAATGATCATCCTGTGTGTACATGTGATTAAATATTACGGACTCAATCTGAAGGAATTAATTACTTCATTAATGTTGCTGAGTTCAAGTTACATGAACTACTTCTTCATACCATGCTACTGAGTTGTATGAACACCTTCACCCTAATTCGCGTAATACTAAACAAAGCACGATTAACAAGAGATCACTAAAGTAACCATACTCAGTGCATGATCTTCAACCGGCAAATAACTCAGCAACACTAGGACTATCATATTATTTAAAGTACATTCTTACTCAGCTAAATCTACGTCATACTACCATATAATTCTTATGGGGAACTTCATAATGGTTTAAAATTTCCAATTTATGTCATCGTCCATCGTCATATAAAATTTTACACAATTCCGCCATCTTTCCTCTCTTGCGAGCATGTATTTTTCAAATAACTAACTTATTTTAGTTACGTCAGAAATGCTACCACTAGGAGGAAATAAAATTGTCTGCGTGGTTATGCCTTGGCTGGCTTTTCCGCAGTGTGAATATATGCGTTGCAGACTGTGTCAGCGAAGCGGGTGTAGACGGGGCGGGTTAGGACTTTGCATTACTAGTTAGCATTGTATCGTGTAATACTACCAAAAATGTAAGGATTACTACTGATTTTGCTACAAAGTTGACAGAAAGTGTTACTTCAGATAACTATATTGCGGTATGCTTCCGCCAATAGTTGATTGTAAGGCTAGACTACAAAGTGTATACAGCAGATTGGGCAAAAGTTAAATATAGTAGTGTTTGTCGAAAACGAAACAAAAGCGTGTCAGACATTTTCCGTGAAATCGTTCTATAGGCTTAGCACTGTGCAAAAAGCAGCGCTGCTGGCTTCGAAGATGCCAACCGTCAGACACATGGGGGCTAATGTATTTATTATCGTTTTATGCCTAAATCGTACTGAATTGAGCGCTTATTCTAGCATATTTTGCTACAACAATCATTAAACTTTACAACATCGAATATCTAAAAGAGAAAGATCAAATACATCAGAATTACATGCATAGAAAAAAATATACAGAATACCTATGCCCTCCCCTCACTGAGAAGATAAGAACACACCAAGTTAATAACCCCAAAGGTTAAAGGTTACCAATAGGTTACAGTATAGAAAGTAAAGAAAGGACAGTTCCCACTAAACGTCATCCAATAAAATTAAACAATAGTCAACAGAGTGCATATGAAACAGTGTTTTTTGTCCTACAGAAAAATATCTCTCTCTCTCTCTCTGGCCACACAATCTCGCTTCTTACCCTATTCTTGGTGAGACAATCTGTTGGACGTAAAAATCCATGAATGTATTTATAAGGTCCAGAGTAATTATCGTCCGAATTGGGCCCCAGTCCCTCCTTTCAATAATTAAATTTTATAAGGGGAATGCCTAATTTGGTGGTTGATTTCCTGGATACACAATGTCACCTTGGATAGTTAAAGCCGAGACTCTCTCACGGCTGTTTGTGCCCTATACCAGAGCGCTCTTTTAGTTTCGGTGACCGGAATTCTGACACCGGGTATAAAATTTTCGTGTGCACCGTAAAAGACTATTTAAGTTTTTGGCGGGGAAAATCAGCTGATGTGTGTGTAAAATCAGTAAAATATAAATCATTACACACTTGTTCTGGATAAACACAGCGCTAAAATTCTTTTGTGTACTATAACTTTGTTCTCTGCTCTATTTTTGATTGCATTTTTATTTGTTTGAAATTAGTTTTGATGGAGTTACAGACTTTTGAAAACAGCGTCATACTTTGATGAAATTCATAAAATAAGTAATCTTTTTATTAATTTAATATCTAAAAATCGGCCCATTCGTTTGAGTTTATAATTATAAAGACTTCTCGAAGGGAAGCTAAAGATTATTTCCACATACATTTTTTTTTGGTTTCATATCTTGAGAATGTGTGGTAGTCAGTTTTGTGAGTTTGGCATTACAAGAACAAGCGAATTGTCACCAGATTTTATAGCATTTAAATTACTGTAAACGCATTCCTGATACTCACAAATCTTAAATAAGGTTGTAAAAAAATTAATTTTTGTAAAGCACCATCTGTTTTTTGCATTTTCATTCATTTATAATGATATTTAGCTACGTAATAAGCGTCAGAAAACATGTAAATCTATAGATAGATTACTTCCACATACTTTGTTCTATCTTTCAAGTCTTGTTAATCTTGTATTTATAATATGAATTTTTTTTTTATTGTGTGTGAGATAAGGACTGTTCCATTAGTGTTCTTTGGTAGACAATCCTGTGCACACGACGGCTGCCAAAGAATTCTAAGTAACTGTTTGTATATCTTCTTTCATTCACAGATAAAGCATTCTACATCCTGATGTTAGACTTGATAGTCCCAAATATTCCTCTATCTTTATACATACACAAGTAAACTATACTACATAACAACGAAATGGAACATACTGTTTTGCATCATATGAATTGTGCCAGTGCACTGTGCAGAGCCTGTGGCAAGAGAGCATTAACTTCCAAAACAACACGTTCAATTCAGAAAGCACTGAACTGTTCTAATTACGTTAATGATCTGTTCTTTCTGTTTGGAATTAACGTATCAGATGATAAACCCACACAGCATTCGACTATATTTTGTAAGAAGTGTTACTTACGAATACAAAACTCTAAAAGGAGGCATAATGAGAAGTGTCTTGAAACAGCCAAGTTACTATCGGAAAACAGTCAGCACATCTGGAAAGACTAAAACCATAATTTAACTATAAGAGAATGTCAACTGTGCAATTATGTTGCAAAGACATCTTTTGGTGTTTTAAAAACAAAAAGCTGCTCTATCCCCTGTGATGTTCTTTCTGACCCCTCCATGTCTAGTCAGTCATTTAGCTGTAGTCAGTCAGTTAGTTTGTAGTCAGTCAATTAGCTGTAGTCAGTCAGTTAGTTGTAGTCAGTCAGTTAGCTGTAGTCAGTCAGTTAGCTGTAGTCAGGATAGCTCTGTACAGTAGGAGGTTGATGTGCCTGCCCACATTAGTGATGATATTGTTCAACTGGAGGTTGATGTGCTAGCTCACATTAAAGGCGATACCATTATTCATTTGGAGGTGGATAACACTACTCACCCTAGCATGCCAGTTTTTGTTGCCACATCTACACCTACCAAGTCAGTTATACATACGACAAGTACATCCACCTCGCCTGTCTTCAAAAGCGACATCACAGTACAACAGTTACTTGCTAAGCCACCTTCACAACCACTAACACAAAAGGAAGAACCCCTATTCACATCCATTGTTAGAAAAAAACTAGAAACAGCAAAAAGTAATATCATAAAATGCAAAACCAGAGGACAGTGTTACGTGCAGTCTTTGATATCTTACAATATTATACATAGGTAATTTTTTAGTGCTTAAGGGAAAGTCATTATTGAGTTACTTCCCTTGAACTCCGCGGATAAATACATTTTACTGCGATTTATTCGTTGTTTGGGTAATAATAGATTGTTCTTGCTTCAGAATATCTATGGCCTGAATTTATGTGTATTGTTTGTCTGAGTAGGACAAGTCTGTCTTATATCTGTATATCTTTACATATCTAAGTCGAACTATATGTTCTGTTGTCTCTAGAGAGGTCAAAGGCTATTCGGCGGATGTGTCGCTTGAGTGGTGTGATTTGGCTTCGTCCTGATAGGGACTGTGTGTGTTTTGCTATGTCGGCTTGATGCCTTGAAAAAGTGATCTCAGTGGTTTTGGGGAAAGTGATAGTCGTCTAGACCTATCGTGTATGCTTTACCCCAGTGTTTATTCATCTTGCCAAGGAATGGCAGTTTCATATTCCCTCTACCAAGGTAATCAAAGATACTCTTATGAACTCTCGATCGAAGCCACCATTGTCGATAATTACGATTTGAATGTTTAAGAGAATATATTTGACCCGATGAAAAACGACTTCGATTCCTAGCAGCACTATATTCTGTAGAATGCAGTCTATTGTTCATGACCAAATCTACAGAGCAACGAAATGTTGTATGAATGACTAACTTTAGAACAGATTCATTATCTGTATTCAAACGTGAGTGACAGTTCACGAGTGGAGCCATCTTGGAACCAAAACATGTAGGACTTTCAAGAAGAGAAAAGGGATGCCCGTATTATCGCTTGATCAGTCCAGAGATCACTGCTACACATGAGAACCCATTGTTAGCGGTTCAATATTATTATATGGAAAAATATGTGCTGAACATTATGTTGAAGAATCGTTGCTAAACGAGATTAGATTTAGAAGTCATCTGAAATATTGTTTACAAGCTGACGTGCTCAGTCAGTGACGTCAGATGATATATGTATGGGCGATACTGAGTGCTTGGCTATTGACAGTCCATTATACTATTATTCTACATGAGTGCCCATGTAACATTGCAAGACCATTTGTCCACTGTACTATGATGTATTATGGCAACCTGTGATTTGTCACTATCTGTGCTGTCGAGTGTGTACGTCCAATTAAACTTTAGAAAAGGTACACAGTCGTTGGTGTCGATGACTTCCGGTCATACATGAGTGTGAGAAGAGAACATTTGTCAACAACACGAACCCTTATCATCATTCGCACATTATACACTCCATCCATGTCTACACAACACTGCGTAGGTCAAGTTGACATTCCATACACTACAGTGGGGCAGGCAACACCATAGGGATCTTGTCAACTGATGATGATAGACGCCTGTCTTCCCGCCTAGGAGTGTTCTGGTGTACTTTATCAACATATATTATATCCAACTAAATATCAACATTATCAACTGGTGGACCAGCTTTCGGGGTTTGACCTCGCAGAAATTCAGAAGTCAACAGATTACCGATACCAGACCGTTTCCTGTGGCTGATACGACACACTTGCAGTATTGGTTTGCTCTTTGTCAACGCTTCGTCACGTGACCTGTCAAGTGAATGCAGTATGTAGGTCAGCGTTGTTGACATTTTTTACATTAGACATTATAGAGTTTCACAGAACAGTTGGATCAATTCTTGTCAGTGTTAACAGAAAGACAGTATTTGTGAACTAAGAAGTCCTGGTTTCATCGATGGATCTTCTTGTTTGCCATATATGAACTTTAATATTTAAGGCCAGAATGTTTAATTGAATAAAGTGGCAGTTTGTTTGTTTTCATGAAAAATAACTTTGCCATTACTGTAAGACTGAGCCTATTTTGCAACACATACTATCATACACATAATTTATATATATTTATGTTTACATGTTATTTGTTTGTATAGTATGTTAGTTTCTATGTCAGCGGGTTGTGTTTAAGGTTGGGCGGCGTCCTCACAACAGAGTATCCCACGTCATAGAGGGTCCGTTGTGGGCGTTTTCTATAGGTGCAATTTTCTTGATTGAAAATTTGCTGCGACAACTGTTGCTTTTGTGTTAGCTGTGAAGTCTGTAATTATTGTTATTTTTGTAATATTTCTTTGTTCTTTAGTTTTGTTTTGATTGTTTGTAATTTGTTGGTCTAACCTTTTCTATCTTTCAGTTCTATTCATAATTTATATTCATATATTGTGACGTCATTTGTGTTGTTATTCTTTGCAGATTCAGTGATTATCTTCATTGATTTCCCTATTTGATTTATTTTGATTTCTGCAAACGTTCTTGTATTGTCAGTCCTATTTGTACTTTATGTATTCTGTTGGTTGACATATGTTTTATATGGGTATATTTCATAAGACACAATTGCCTGTGCACTGCACTTGGATTATGGTATAGACCAGTACCTGATTATTATTACTATTATACAAGACCTTATTAAAGGCTTGTGACCCACAGATATTGGGATAGTATACTGATTAATCAGGTCATTGAGAACTTGGGGTATTATTATTGATTCAGGTGATTAGTATTATTGTTAGGCATCATGTCTACTTTAGATTATTTCATTACACAAGGGAAAGCTCTTGATAAGACTGGTCAACAATTAGAACAATGGGCAGTTGCTCAATATGACAAAGCATTAGCTGCAGAAGAGAAAAGATTAGCTGCAGAAGAGAAAAGATTAGCTGCAGAAGAAAGAAAAGCTATGGCGGAAGAGAAAAGATTAGAAAAAGAAGCTGAGGCTGCTGCTGAACAAAAGAAATTGCAGATGCAGGTAGAGGAAAGGAGATTTGAAGCTGAACAAAAAAAATTGGAAAGAGAAGCTGCAGCTGAACAAAAAAGATTAGACAGTGAAGCTGAACAAAAAAGATTAGACAGGGAAGCTGAACAAAAAAAATTGGAAAGAGAAGCTGCGGCTGAACAAAAAAGATTAGACAGTGAAGCTGAACAAAAAAAATTGGAAAGAGAAGCTGCGGCTGAACAAAAAAGATTAGACAGGGAGGCTGAACAAAAAAGATTAGATGCTGAAGAGAAAAAAGCAATAAGAGAACATGAATTTGAGTTGGAGAAATTGAGATTGACAAGTATGAGTAATGTTAATCAGGCATCTAGTGGTAATGGTAAACCTTCTACTTACAAGGTTAAGGTTCCACCGTTCAATCAGTCCAGTGACGATATTACATTCTGGCTGGATAGATTTGAACGTTCTTGTCGTACACATAATGTGGATAAATCACAATACGCTAATCAATTATCAGAAAACTTGAAAGGTGAATCTTTGACTAGATTATGCCTTGTAGGAGAAGCAGATAAGGATAATTATGATGTCATTAGGGCGGCTTTGATAAAAAAATATCAGCTAAGTGAGGAAGGCTATCGCCTTTTATTTAAGACGATGGTACCTGAGACGGGGGTAGAATTCTCAGAATTCACTGCAAAGGCACGTCTCACAGTTGATCGTTGGATTGAGCTTTCCAAAACAGAAAAAAACGTATGAAGGACTTATGGATTTGTTGCTCAGAGATAAGATTATGTCATGTGTGAACAAACCTTTCCTTGAATTTATACATGAGCGTAAACCTAAATCTCTAAAAGAAATGGAAGAATATTGTTCCCAATATGTCACTGCACACCCCGACGTGACTTTTGGCAACACTAAGATTAAGGAGAGTATGCCAGTTGCTTCAGCAACACCATACAATCCCAATTATTCACACAGATTTCAGGGACCTCAAAACAGATTTGATAAAAAAGGTAACCATAATAGTTATCAAAACCAAGGTAACCAATCATTTCAGGGTTCTTCTTCAAAGAACTGGAGACGACCTGATAGCTCTCGACACAGGGGTGGTCATAATTATAGGAATTTCCGTAGAGGAAGTAATTATAGAAACTATCAGGGTTATCCGTCTTGGAGTCAACAAGATCATAATTACAGAGATACTCATTATAATGAATATGATAATGGTAACCAAGGGTACTATGACTCAAACCCAAATAGGGGTTACAATAGAGGTAACAATAACTACAGAGGTGATAATAACCGAGGTAGATCTCAATACAAAAGACATAAACCACATTTTCAGGCAAACTCTGCACAACAAGAGTCCCATGAAGCCTATAAACAGAGTAAAGATAATAATGATGCTAGTAATATGGCATGTGCCGCTTTTGATTTTGGGAGAGCATCTCAGTGCCCCCAATGCAAAACGTTATTTGAGCCAACCACAGTGACTACTTTAAGCTGTGGCCATCCTCTTCCTGCTCTTCCAGCATCAGTCGCGCATGATGGAAGAGGGTCTCTTGTCTTACATAAGGGTTTAGTGAATAACAATCCAGTCTCTGTGCTATTTGATTCTGGATGCACCACAATTGGTGTTAGGCAGTCACTCGTAGATCCTTCCCGTGCCACTGGACAAGTAGTCAAATGTGTAACATTTGGCGGCACATTAGAGAAATACTCTACCGCTATCATTAGGATTGCTACTCCTTTCTTTACAGGAGATGTACACGCATGTCTTCTTCCGAATCCGATCGCTGACCTCATCATCGGTCGCATTCATGGAGTCAAGGAATGCACTCCGCAACAAATTTCCACGTGGGAAAGGCAAAACATGCAGATTGCTAACGCTGTAGTCACTAGAGCTCAGGCTCTTAATGTGCCTCAAACTTCATCTACTGAAGATAATGAAGTGCATAACCAAGATAATCCCTTGGTAATTTCTCGTGACTCGTTTATAAAACAGCAAGAAGATGATCCCACTCTGAAGAAATTCTTCATTCTTGCAACTAAAGGTGATCCGAATAAGGACACAAGTCGTAAATCGTGGATTACAAAGAAGAATGGCGTACTTGTACGTATGGTTCAAGACTCCATTACGTCAAGTCATTCTCAAATCCTGGTTCCCAAGAATTTGAGAGTTAAAATTTTGCAGCACGCTCACGACTCTCAGTGTGCTGGACACATGGGTTTTTCCCGTACTAAGTCAAGAGTCCTTGCGGCTTTCTTGTGGCCATTGGTAAACAAGGACATACGGATTTATTGTCGATCTTGTAAAGTATGTCAGGAAGTTAAATCCAAAGGTCCACGGCATGCTGCACCCATTCAGGCGGCGGACATTCCTATTCGGCCGTTTCAAAAAATGGCCATAGACATTATTGGTCCATTTAAGATCAAGTCTGCCAGAGGACATCAGTTTATCTTGACGTGTGTTGATATGTGCACACGTTGGCCAGAGGCTATTCCTCTGAAGAGCATTACTACTGCTGATATTGCAGATGCTCTTTGGCTTATATTTTCTCGTCTGGGGTTCCCCGGAGAGATATTGTCAGACCATGGCACCCAACTAATATCAGATACCATGTCTCAAGTAATGTCTACCCTGCAGATAGATAGATCTTTAAGTAGTATCTACCATCCAATGTCTAATGGTATGGTCGAACGCCTTAAGAGAACACTTAAAAACTTACTGGGGAAGATAACTGAGGATCATCCTCAAGACTGGGACAGAGTTTTACCTGCGGCCCTCTTCGCTTACAGAGAGGTACCCAATGAACATACGGGATTTTCTCCCTTTGAACTCGTCTTTGGCGCGCGTCCGCGTGGCCCTATGTCGTTGCTTCACGATCTCATAACATCTGACAATATTGACGATGACACAAAGTCATCCTACGAATATGTCATCGCGTTGAGACAAAAGATTATCGAAGCATGCAAATTAGCAACTTCTTCTTCTGAATTTGCGAAACAGAAGGCAAGGCAATTTGCCAATAAGAAGAGATGCTTACGACAACTTTGTCCTGGTGACAAAGCATTTGTATTACTACCTTGTAGGGAAAACAGATTACTTATTTCTTGGAAAGGTCCGTACGATATAATATCGAAAATTTCCGATGTCGACTATATTGTCGATATTGATGGGAAGCATAAAACCTTCCACATCAATATGCTTACTGAATTCCATGAACGTCCGGATTATTTGCAACCCATTTTCCAAGCAACGGACAATTCTCCAGTACCACATGGTCATTACTCATCACTGTCCGTGATACAGGATGAGGAAACAAGTTTTTCAGATGTAAATCTTCCTCTTCCAATGATCCCACTTCATTCCAGTGAATCATGGAAGAACGTTACTGTCTCTCCTGATTTGTCTCTAGGAGAACAGCGACAAGTTTCAACTATGTTGCAAACATTTCAGGATGTACTCACTGACATCCCTGGACAAACTAATGTCATTCAACATGACATTGTGCTAACTGACCATACTCCTATTAGGGTTAGACCTTATCCTATACCTATACATTTCCAAGCACAGGTCGAGAAAGAGTTGGATGTGATGATAGATTTGAAAATAATTGAACCATCCACCTCTGCGTATTCTTCGCCGATGGTTATTGTGCGTAAAAAAGACAATAACATACGTCTTTGCGTTGACTATCGAAAATTGAATCAAGTAACGAAGTTCGATGCCGAACCTATGCCTTTACTGGAAGAGCTACTTACTCGACTCTCCAAATCTCATTTTTTCACTAAACTTGATTTGTCTAAGGGATATTGGCAAGTTCCTTTATCTGAACGCGCCAAACCTCTCACGGCTTTTTCAACACCTAGAGGTTTGTTCCAATGGAATTTTATGCCTTTCGGTCTTATGAACGCACCAGCTACGTTCGTACGCATGATGCGCCGAATCCTATCTTATCGGTCAGATGTCATTGCATATCTAGACGACATCTGTCTTTTCAGCGATACTTGGGAAGATCACTATTCAGGGTTAGATGAATTGCTGTCTACTTTGCGTGAGCACAACCTGACAGCGAAACCCTCTAAAGCCTATATTGGTTTTAGCGAAATTTCTTTCCTAGGCCACCGAGTTGGTCATGGTTTCCTAAAGACAGAGGACCATAATACTAGTAAGATACTTAACATCTCAATCCCTAAGACTAAAAAACAGGTGAGAAGTCTGTTAGGTCTTATTCAATTTTATGGCAGATTCATTCAGAATCTATCCTCTATCATGGCACCTCTCTCAACACTTCTAAAGAAAGGTTCGCCTAATGTGGTCCACTGGTCTCAGGAATGCCAATGCTCTCTGGATAAGATTAAAACACTGTTTTCAACACCACCTATTTTAGTGCTACCCACTAAAGATAAGACATTCGTTCTTCGTAGTGACGCTTCATCCACTGGGATTGGAGCGGCACTAATGCAAGAGTACTCAGGAACTCTGCATCCTGTAATGTATATTTCCAGAAAACTTAATGCGGCAGAAAGGAATTATTCGGTTTTAGACCGTGAGCTACTAGCTATGGTTTGGTCGATCCTCAAACTACAGAGATTCCTTCTAGGCGCACATTTCATAGTAGAAACAGACCAAAAAGCTCTTACTGCTATACAGAGTAAGAATTTGAAGAGCTCGAGGTCTACTCGATATGCAATTGCTCTTCAACCTTTTCATTTCTCTGTGCGAGCTATTCGGGGATCAGATAATGTGATGGCAGACATTCTGTCAAGATGCCCACATGATTCCACATAACTATTAGGGCTTAGACTTCTTGATATGTCTAGTTCTATAGTAGTTCCTTTTCTATATCATGATAGATACACATTTGTAATTTAATAATATAATGATTGTATCACTACATAGCGGTTCATGTATGTTTATTCACCGCTGGGCTTTGATGATTTTTTCTTCATAAATCATAAATTTAAGATATCTAATACGTAGTGATGATATGAATTTTTTAGGCATTGTGTAATTGCCAGAATTGTATTATACTTTGATGACACCTTCCTGGAAAAATATACTTGTAGAGAAATAATTTCTCTCAGTTTATGAGACACATTCTCACCAGTCGCTCCATAAGTCGACTTAGCCTCATATTAGGCGTTATAGGTATTCCTGATATTTTCATCTGCGCATTATTCATGCGTTGTGAGCCTATTGTACGTTGCTCCTAGATGTATTTCAAAAAAAAAAAAAATGTTCCATTTTTTTTTTTCCCGGGAGGTGTGGTAAGACTGTTACGTGCAGTCTTTGATATCTTACAATATTATACATAGGTAATTTTTTAGTGCTTAAGGGAAAGTCATTATTGAGTTACTTCCCTTGAACTCCGCGGATAAATACATTTTACTGCGATTTATTCGTTGTTTGGGTAATAATAGATTGTTCTTGCTTCAGAATATCTATGGCCTGAATTTATGTGTATTGTTTGTCTGAGTAGGACAAGTCTGTCTTATATCTGTATATCTTTACATATCTAAGTCGAACTATATGTTCTGTTGTCTCTAGAGAGGTCAAAGGCTATTCGGCGGATGTGTCGCTTGAGTGGTGTGATTTGGCTTCGTCCTGATAGGGACTGTGTGTGTTTTGCTATGTCGGCTTGATGCCTTGAAAAAGTGATCTCAGTGGTTTTGGGGAAAGTGATAGTCGTCTAGACCTATCGTGTATGCTTTACCCCAGTGTTTATTCATCTTGCCAAGGAATGGCAGTTTCATATTCCCTCTACCAAGGTAATCAAAGATACTCTTATGAACTCTCGATCGAAGCCACCATTGTCGATAATTACGATTTGAATGTTTAAGAGAATATATTTGACTCGATGAAAAACGACTTCGATTCCTAGCAGCACTATATTCTGTAGAATGCAGTCTATTGTTCATGACCAAATCTACAGAGCAACGAAATGTTGTATGAATGACTAACTTTAGAACAGATTCATTATCTGTATTCAAACGTGAGTGACAGTTCACGAGTGGAGCCATCTTGGAACCAAAACATGTAGGACTTTCAAGAAGAGAAAAGGGATGCCCGTATTATCGCTTGATCAGTCCAGAGATCACTGCTACACATGAGAACCCATTGTTAGCGGTTCAATATTATTATATGGAAAAATATGTGCTGAACATTATGTTGAAGAATCGTTGCTAAACGAGATTAGATTTAGAAGTCATCTGAAATATTGTTTACAAGCTGACGTGCTCAGTCAGTGACGTCAGATGATATATGTATGGGCGATACTGAGTGCTTGGCTATTGACAGTCCATTATACTATTATTCTACATGAGTGCCCATGTAACATTGCAAGACCATTTGTCCACTGTACTATGATGTATTATGGCAACCTGTGATTTGTCACTATCTGTGCTGTCGAGTGTGTACGTCCAATTAAACTTTAGAAAAGGTACACAGTCGTTGGTGTCGATGACTTCCGGTCATACATGAGTGTGAGAAGAGAACATTTGTCAACAACACGAACCCTTATCATCATTCGCACATTATACACTCCATCCATGTCTACACAACACTGCGTAGGTCAAGTTGACATTCCATACACTACAGTGGGGCAGGCAACACCATAGGGATCTTGTCAACTGATGATGATAGACGCCTGTCTTCCCGCCTAGGAGTGTTCTGGTGTACTTTATCAACATATATTATATCCAACTAAATATCAACATTATCAGACAGCCTATTGTACTACAAAAACTAATTAAACATAGAAGAGAAACATCAATCACCAGAACGCCAACAAAACGTAAGCGATCTCAATTGCTCCACACTGTTAGAAAACATATTGCTGGAACCTCAACTGATTCATTAGACCTGCAGTAGGCACATGAACTACAACGCTGTTCAGAAACGTCACGTCAGGAAATTTGCAGGAAAGCAGGCATTGAAAGTAGAGTTAGAATATCCAAAGAATTAGCAATAGCCATGAAGGAGACAGTAGGTCTTACGTGGGCACAGGAGAGAAAACAGAGAAGATTGAAAATTGAAAGACGCGCCTGCGGTATTAAAAATATAACTTCACAATTAACATTTATAATGGAAACTCATTTGTTACAAATTTCTCCATCTGTGAATGTACAGATTCATCCTATAAAAAAAAAGGAAGTGTGAATGATAATTGAGCGAAATTTTGGCGCTAGAGCAAATTATGGCAGGTGTTGCTTGAGATTGACAGAATTAACAGAGTGTGGAAATCATTTAATAGATGTATTTATTAAATACACCTATTTATCTATTAAATTGAACATTTCGTTTTACTCATGACCATACTCATTTTTACATGACCATCGTGATGTATGATTGAGATAATTGTTAGCTCTCATGTTTTTTTTGGGCAATTGGGTGTGTTATTTTAAGGTAATAAATGTGGACTTGCAATTTAATGTTTCAATAATTAATGTTTGACGCATGAAACCAAAACAAAACTTTGATATCCATTTTCTGCAGGTTTTCTACTTTTGATTTCTGTAATTTGTTATGCATGTTGATTGTGACCGATTTAGTGAAAATTGCATTATAAACAAACCATACAAAATATAAAAAAAACGTAAATTTTACACTATTTCAGACTATTATATCTTCTGTTCTAATTGTGATAAAATGTTTGTTCTTGTTCTAAAATTTACTCTAACATTTCTAGTCTAGCTTTACGCAAAATTAAAGCCGGTATTTATAATAATAAAGTAGCCTAAAAGCATTAATTAAGTCCTATCAAAAGTAAACATCGCCACATGTTTTTCCCATTAGGAAGTTGACAACGTGACCTCTGTCAAGTGGGCTATAAATAGCGCGGTCGGGGAAAAAGGGGAAATAACTAAAAGATCGCTGGCAAACAGCCGTGCTCTGAGATCTGGTGTTCACCGTAAACAGTAGGAAAACATCTGATTGCTACAACTGTTAATTATTGTTACTTAATGCTGATGGTAAATCCTGTCGGCTGGCTCTGGTGAGTGTCGATTCTGAAAGAGCGTAACTCTTCTGGATAAATATCCACTTGGAAACGACTATTAGATGTCGGGAGAAAAGTTTGATCTTGCACACCCCCAGTGGGCTGATAAAAATGCAAAAGATATATATATCTGGGTATTTGTAAGTCCAGTTAAAATTTACTATTAAAATGTTCGTTAATCTCTGTGGCCCGTCCTGTTCACAACTGAAACTTGGAGACGCGTCAGCCAACAGAAGACAACTTTAATTCAATCAGTAAAAATTGAGACAAGGCCCAAGATAAAGCCAAATAAAAAAACCGCTGGTCGCCGTTGATCAGGTCATGCCTAAAGGATATAGGAACATTATGAAAACATTACTGCTAATAATATTGTAGAATAATAGTATAAAGGACTGTCAGTAGCCAAGCCCTCAGTATCGCCCATACATATATATCATCTGACTTCACTGACTGAGCACGTCAGCTTATAAACAATATTTCAGATGGCTTCTAAACCTAATCTCGTTTAGCGACGATTCTCCAACATAATGTCCAGCACATATTTTTCCATATAATAATATTGAACCGCTAATAACGGGTTCTCATGTGTAGCAGTGATCTCTGGACTAAACAAGCGATAATACGGGCATCCCTTTTCTCTTCTTGAAAGTCACTACATGTTTTGGTTCCAAGATGGCTTCACTCGTGAGCTGTCACTCACGTTTGGATACAGATAATGAATCTGTCCTAAAGTTAGTCATTTATGAAACATTTCATTGCTCTGTAGATTTGATCATGAACAATTGACTGCAATCTACAGGATATAGTGCTGCTAGGAATCGAAGTCGTTTTCATCGAGTCAAATATATTCTCTTAGACATTCAAATCGTAACTATCGAAAATGGTGGCTTCGATCGAGAGTTCATAAGAGTGTCTATTATTACCTTGGCATCAGAAATATGAAAATGCCATTCCTTGGCAATACGAATAAACACTGGGGTAAAGCATACACGATAGGTCTAGACGACTATCACTTTCCCCACCAATACTGAGATCACTTTTTCCCGGCGACAGGCCGACATAGAAAACACAGTCCCTATCGGGACGAAGCCAAATCACACCACACTCTAGCGACACATCCGCCGAATAGCCTTTGACCTCTCTAGAGACAACAGAACATATAGTTCGACTTAGATATGTAAAGATATACATATATAAGACAGACTCGTCCTACTCAGACAAACAATACACATAAATTCAGGCCATAGATATTCTGAAGCAAGAACAATCTATTATTACCCAAACGAAGAATAAATCGCAGAAAACTGGACTCACCCGCGGAGTTCGATCGAAGAGACGGCACAACTTTCAAGGGAAGTAACTCAATAATGACTTTCCCTTAAGCACTATAAAATTACCTATGTATAATATTGTAAGATATCAAAGACTGCACGTAACAAATATCTACATATAAGCACACGTTGTCTCTAGCCTATTCCTATCGCGCGTCGCTTAGCGGGTGCAAGTTTGGTTGAGGCATGCAGCCTTTTCCCCCTCCTGCTCAGGTCAACGATCAGCTCATAATGTCAATTATGATTTAATTATCCCTACGCGCATGCACTCAACAAATATCGCCTTGTCATTAATAGCTATTAGATTTTCGGCGTCTGTTTGTTTAATCGCATGAGATAGTCAAACACAGTCACTTACTAAATTACACTCAATGAAATAAACGTGAATTGTATTCCGTCACTTATCAGTCGCCTAGTGTATTTATTAGTCAACTAAACCGTCTCTTTCTGTATGATAGCGGGGGATTAAACTTACATTATAACTGAAACATCTGGAATAAAAATAGCTACGCGTTATTTAATTCACTAGTGTTAACACCTAGAAAATCACAGTGAATTTAAGATGCTAAAACTTTTAACACTTTTATACGCTTAAGCACAAATTTATATATTACCAGAAATCCAGAAAGAAAACACCACGATCTATTAACACATCTATTCCCAATGGTTCTAGATAACGTGTTTAGACTCTCCGAAAAATCTGAGCGACTCTGATAACTGATTTGAGAAAGACGCAGCTTATATACGATCATGTTGTTATGATCTCTAGAATTTGTGAATTCTCACACTCTGCTTCCTAGCAGAGAAATCTGAAACTACGTTTCCCAGATAAAGGGTTTTACGGTCGCTTCTGTCGGCCGTTGCTAATCGACAACAAAAACTTAACCCGTGTAGCGGGCTCCCGTCCGAGATTTTCCCTGTTTCTCGAGATCAAAGGATTTGCTCCCCTTATAGAGAATCTTCAAAGGCCGTTACTCTTCCACGTGTTTCCCACGTGCGATCTGCTCGTTATCGTAATATAGACAGATCAGCTCGCGTGAGAACCTTGCGTAAAAGAACGTGGTTCGCCCCCTGCTATGAATGACAGGTTGCGAAAGTTGGTAAACAAGCTCGTTAGATATGGTCAAGTAAAAAGAGGCGTGAATTAAAAGGTGAGTCAGACAGGCAGAGAAATGCGTGACTTAGTTAGCGAATCTTAAAACTACGCCGAGGTCACGAAAGGCCGTAGGATACAGGAGGCTATATTTCCATTATACGTCACAATCATTACCCTTCATCTCTCTAAGGTGTATCAACATCAGTTTACTTTTGTGCTCCTTACGGAACATGTAGCCAACACTGCAGCTGGTCCCGTGATGGGAGCCCTGTCATCGAACATTCGTATGCTCATGTAGTGGTGGTTTCCGCGGTTATTTGTTTTACATGATCAATTAACCAGCCCAACGCACAACCTCATATTAGTCGATTTGTACGACATGCTTGAGGGTGTATACGTCTTCTATTAATTCATGCTGAACCTTTATGTCTTGTGCCCCCCGTTCAAGGTCTATCCCTATCTTCGCATCTCTGTCATGTCTGCCACCAGTTCCTTTCTCCGTGTGTGTGTGTGTGTGTGTTTTGTTTTTGTTTAGTTGGTTGGTATCTCGCTACCTCTCTTACAATGGAGATTGCAGAATAAGGACGACCTTGTATGCTAACGGCAGGTTTCCTCAATGCGTGCCCTATCAATCGCTAGTGACCTCTTCTCATCTCTTGTTTCTCTTATTACCTGTCCAGTTCTGCCCACCAGTTCCGCATTCATATTCTTGTCATACAAGTTCAACCCCATATTTTACGCAAGCACCCATTTATAAAAAGTTTGTATCTTCTTGCTGGTTGTGTTTTGTTTTGTTTTTTTCCTCCATTATTTCGGAGCCATGTTATTGGACTGACTTGACAATTTAGTTGAAAATTCTTACTTTTGTGTTGGACTTATTTTGATGTCACGGTTCGTCTGTGTCTATATTGTGGTCAAGATATATGTATCAGTGCACATCTTGTAGGGATGTCTCTTCAAAAGCAATTCTACAATAATTTGCTGCATTTAGTCCCATAATCTTTGTCGTACCCCTGTATATTTTTTGGCCTATTTCGGTGCTTGTTGTATTGATTGTATCTTTTTTCATATCCATCTTCCCTGTTACTGTTATATTTACTTTGCTAACTGTACTTAAGGCTTGTCTCATTGCCGTCATAGAACCACATCTGTCTGTTTCATAAAATTAATGGTTTATCTCAGGTTCTCTCATTGTTATAATATTACCACATCTATGTCTTTCATAAAATTAATGGTTTATCTCAGGTTCTCTCATTGTAATAATATGACCACACCTATCTTTTTCATAAAATGAATGGTTTGTCTCAGATTTCTTTCATTGTTATAATATAATCACATCTAGCACTTTCATAAAATGAATGGTTTGTCTCGGGTTTCTTTCATCGCTATGTCTAACCATGTCTACTTCGTTCATAAAATGAATGGTTTGTCTGGGTCTTCTATTATTGCTCTCATATAAACACCTCTTTATCTTTATAAAATGATTAGTTTGTCTCAGGCTTCTCTCACTGAAATATAGTTTGTACGTTAGGAGGGTTAGTAAAGGCTATGTTAATGGTCTGCTTTTGCTCCTGGTGCCGGCATTCATGGAGAACATTTACTTGTGTTTGTTTCTTTATCCAGCATGGGCTCGTTCTGTAGCTGACAGTGAACAGAAATTACAAGAACTAGTGAAACAAGTAAACAGCATAAGTAATAAATAAGGGTTGGGCATTAACACTGCTTTGTTAGTCTAAACAACATCTGGAAGTCTTCCCAGTATAGCACAAACATCAAATTAAGAATAAATGAGAGTTGTGTACTTTCTGTGCTTTTCTATGGTGTGGAATGCTGGAGAGTAACTGACATGGAAATGTCGAAATTGTCCTCTTTCCACACATTCTGCCCAAGGAAAATTCTCCGAATCTTTTGGCCGAATACCATCACCAACCAAGAACTGCTTACTCGGAGCAACCAAGAGGACGTGTATACCATCATAGCTGGCAGTGGCTGGAGTTGGGTTGGCTACGTCCTCAGAAGAGACCCTGATGCCATCCCAAGAACAGTTATGCTATGCACCCCTGAAGAAAAGCGATAGAGAGGCCGACCAAAAACAACTTGGCGGAGTGTGACGATACGTTTGTGCGTGTATTTTTCCGACCATTTTTTTCTCTCACTCATCGTCCTATTATTTGGCATATTTTATGCACCTACATTTTTGCCTAGCCGCTCCCAGACTTGTTTACGTTTCACCATGTGAATCGTAGTATTACAAGGCTAATTAGACAGGTCAGCGGATAATACTTCTATCACTTAAGTCGTCTAGCCACCTTTGATAGAGACTGTCATTGTTGACACAAGGTGGTATCGCACGATCGACGGAGAGAAAGCCAGATTGTCAGTCTGGGAAATCCGTCTGGGAGATGTACGTAAACACAGGTGATAATATGTAATCGCTTCCGATGGCCCATCTCTGTATCAATAATACACATAACTCGTGTGGGGAGAGTATTGTGGGCAAGGTATTAGCCAAGAAATAAGTTCACCGATGTGTTTGGGAGTTTGCACAAATGCAATCGGAAGTATTACTGCCATATTTTAAAGAGGTCACGAGTTTAAATTTTAAAATTGATATTTTAAAACACGCGGAGGTTAGTAATGATTTTAACACCCCGACCCACATAATTCTAAAGAGACAGGATTGGTCTAAATCGAGAACCTGAAATAAACTTTAGTTCTCATTGGAAAGGTGGCCGGAAATACCAATCTTGGACTTGGACTGTGTAGTGAAATTGACAGAGATACAACGGTAAAATTCCTCCAAGGATAACATTTGAGGATAAAAACATAATGCGTAGGCTGCTGATGTACATGATCGCCTAGACCGCGGGTCATCATCCCCATAAAATTGACTTGCTAGACCGGAGGGGAACGGAGTATCAAAAGGGAAAAAAATATGACTGGAAAGGCTAAAGAGACGCAATTGGGGGGGGGGGGGGGGGGGAGGGGGAGAAAGAAAAAAAATTCAAGTCCCCCAAATTGACACGAGGTACGGAATTGGACGTTTTGCGATACCAAGCGCTTGATTTGAATTTGAGCGGAAGAACGCAGATGTTAGGAATATTACAAAAATTTAAAAAGTAATTTTTCTTAATATTAATGTTAGGAATATAAAAATTAGCTGGCCGGATGGCCTATTCTGAGCAATGAAATAATATGATCTTAATTTTACAAACGGATAGATAATATTGAAGATAATGACAAAAGACAGTGTAGTTCACATCATCGCTAGACTATATTGAATCTAAAAGTGTCACAATTTGCACACAAAAACACGACCTTGGGAACAGGTGTTCAAAGTTACTTATTATGGAGGAGAGGGTTTTTGAGCGGTAGCTGTGTCTAAATATAACTTTTTACGACAAAATTTTAAGGGGAGAGAAAGGTTGCTTCAAAAATCAAGCACATTTTTTTTAGAAACACAAGTAGAGACGGACAGACTAACAGATAACCATCCATACTTGACTGAAGCATGACTGAAATGACTTTAGTGTAGAAATTTGAAATTTAAAGTACAACTAGGCAGTGATTGGCCACAGACAATCATATCATTAGCGCTCAGACGCGAAAGTGGGGTCATTCTTCAATAATTGTTCAGTGTTAGACACAGATTTTAAAGTGTGGAGTTTTCCCATATGAAAGACAGTGAATAAATTTAGGGACGCCATACTATAGCCAGCAGCTCAGCTGAGTTTTGCTAGCAATTCTGTGTTATGTATTCATAATCTGAGCTGTGAGTTTTCTATCGACAACAAAGCAGAGTCTATTCGGTGGGTGACTTTACTCGAGTGTATCTGTGCAGTTCTTGTGACAGAGACCACCATTATTGCCCGCCAGCACGGAGAGGTGGGACCGCAAGTTTTCAGCACCAGAGCTACAAAAAGATGAGTGAGCCTCTGGTCTGCTGGACATTCACCAACTATTGGTAGTGACTAATATCCCCATAAAAATTCCCACCATTTTCTGGACACGGTGTAGTCAATATAGACAGGTGTGATGAGACCACCCTAACAGCACAGACAATAAATATCCTCCCTAGTAGCTGACTACCAGAACATTTTAATAAAACTAACTATTCTAGTACTTAAATATGTACACTTTTGCATTTATTATGTAACATTCCATGCATAATTTTCATAATTTTTAAATCCTTCTTTTAAAACAAGTTCTGGTCAAAATAAAACTTGATCCAGAACCAATAAATGTAATATAATTATATCAAAAACTTTATACACGTGAGTTAGTTCAGTGTATTTTAACACTTGTTAATCTTATTAGTCTTCTTAAATGTCTGTGGGTGTATTTATAACTAACACACCACATTACACATCATTACCCTAGACACTTTACGTAGCCACATTCACTAAGAAAAAAAAAATTAAGTGTGAGGTCGTAGTGGTAGCAAGAAAGGCCTTCTGATAATTCTCAACTACATTTTATCTCAGGAGCCTTCACAGCTGGCCTCATACAAGTTACAGGTAGTAATAACACCATCATACAATACCATCAACACCACTACATAAATTGGGGTCTTGTCCAGGGATAATTAGCCAATATTAATATTAAGATCTCCTGGTGGGAGAAATAAAAGTAGGGAAATAAATTGTAAAATTTCCTTTAAAATTAAAAGTGTCCCTGCAGATAAAAGTTGGTGAATCTTCACAGCCAGTAATAATTAATTAGTTAACTGGTTAGTTAGATTATAGTCATAAGAATTACTTAGTGTATTTACTGGTTAGAGATTTAGCTTGTATATTATTATATTGTCTGAAAAGTATGGCTGAGCTAGCAAAGTTTAGATCAGCTGCTGTGCTCACTGCGAAGGAGATGGGGATGGATGGTCAAATTTTAATTCAATACGTAACGACTGAATGTGATAAATATATTGAAAGGGAAGATAGAAAGGTAGCTGAAGAGAAGAGGTTACAAATTGAGGCTGATAGAGAAATTAAGAGGCTGCAGATTGAGGCATGAATTACGACTAAGGGAGCTGGAATTACAAGGCCAGGCTCCTGAAAATGGTGCCAGCCCTTTTGCCTCAGATGCTACGCCCAGTATGGGAGCCTCAAACTCAGCTATGGGGTTTCATTTAGACCATTTTGTTGAGAAAGACGATGACATAGAGGGGTACCAGGACGTTTTGAGTTATTAGCTACTACATATGGGTTAGAGAGAGAGAGGTGGAGCTTAAAGCTATCACAGGGATTGAGGGGTACTTCTTACGAAGTATTTGCCAAAATGAACAGGGAAGACCAAGACAATTATGACATGTTAAAGCAGGCTTTGTTATTAAGGTACGAAAAGAATGGTGAATTTTATCGTAAGAAATTCAGAAATGCCAAACTGTTGTCTGGGGAGACATACCACCAATTTTCTGCCAGAATAGAAACCTATTTGGAGAAATGGACGGCTCTGGGGAAGACCCAAGATCTTAAAGAAATGATCATGATTGAGCAATTGAGAGAGTCCATGGCTCCAGACATGAGAAAATTTCTCATGGAACAGGGTGCAGAGAAGTTGGGGGAAATTTTAAATGTTGCTGAGAGGTATCAGGCAGCCCAGGCAGAGGTAAGTGGTGCTAAGAAGAAGCACATAGACAATTTTAAAGCTCCACAGCAATTTAATAAATTTGATAATAGAGAGCAGGGAAATAAGGGTAGGACAAACTTTGAGCGGCCAAGAAATGACTATCGCGACAGAAACTCACAGTTCAATGACCAAAAGTTCAATGAAAGAAAACCGTTGAACCAAGGAAAAAGATGGTGTAAATGGTGCAAGAAGGATAACCATAACACCGAATTTTGTAGAAGGAAACCTTCAAACATTGCTGCAATGAAGTCGGGGACGCAAAGATTAAAGGTTAATCCTAAGGGACAACAGGAACCTTATCACCCCCCAGTTTGTGAGGATGTTATTTGTAATGGGGTCACCATAAGGTGCCTTTATGATACAGGTTTGGATTATGATTCAGTTGTGAAGTCTAGCCTAGTGGACCCAAGTCAGTACACCACAGAAACAGTGGAAATACAAGGGGCGACTAAGGACATACCACTCATGACACTTCCCATCGCAAGGATAACGGTGAAAACTCGCTATGTGGAAGGAGAAATCAGAGCAGCAGTGATAGATGAACCAATCTACCCTCTGATATTGGGGTGTAGATACGTCTTCTTGGGGAATCCCGAGAAACCTGTGATCATGGCGACAGTGCAGACCAGGTCACAGAAGAAGGAGGAAGAAGGTGAACCTATAAATGCTCATCCAGAGGAGATGAGGAAGGCGCAGGCTGAGGATAGGACACTCCAGCCATGTTTTAAAAAATTACCCAAATGCCACACACCTCCGAGCAAGGGGGAATATTTCATGAAGAACAAACTCTTATACAGGAAGGCCGGAACTGGAACAAATGGTCACAACCAGCTGGTTCTTCCCATTTCATATAGAGATAAAGTGATGGAACTCGGGCATGCGATTCCCTTCAGTGGTCACATGGGGATCAGCGCCACAGGACAGCGTATAGCTTGTCATTACTTCTGGCCAGGGATAACGGAGGATATAAAAAGATATGTCAAATCCTGCCCAGAATGTCAAAGGGTAGCTCCAAAGCACTGGACTGCTCCTGCAACTCTAGGGGAAATGCCCATAGTGGGAACACCTTTTGAGAGGGTTGCAGTGGATATTGTAGGACCTCTCACTCGGACCAAGAGGAGGAACAGTTACATCCTTACTCTGGTGGATACTTGTTCTATGTGGGGAGAGGCGGTAGCCCTGCCATCAATTGATTCAAAACATGTAGCAGAGGCACTACTTACAATATTTACCCGATTAGGATTCCCGCATCAAATCTTGACGGATAATGGTTCTCAGTTCAAGGGGAAACTAACGGAAGAAGTTTTTAAGCTATTTCAAGCCAGGCACTTTCATTGTAGTCCGTACCATCCACAAGGGAACGGCCAAGTAGAGAGGTTCAATGGGACTCTCATTTCTATCCTGAGAAAGCTGGCACACGAAAAACCGGATCTGTGGGATCAATTCCTGCCCGCCGCATTGTTTGCGTACCGGGAGGTACCACATAGTTCAACCGGGATGGCTCCCGCAACTCTGCTATTTGGGAGGCCAATAAAAGGGCCTTTAGAAGCTCTATTAAGGACCTGGACAGATGAGAAGGCGGAAGAGACTGTTACCTCATCGTATCAATACGTGAACGAACTGACCACTCGTTTGAAAGCTGGATGGAAACTGGCAAATGATAATTTGAAACAAGCCAGGAAGAAACATGCAGCATACTTTAATAGGAAGGCAAAGGACAGGGAACTGGCAGTCGGAGAGAAGGTGCTGCTTTTACTACCCGGAAGCCAGAATAAATTACAAATTGGTTGGCAAGGTCCATATACGGTTCTAGAGAAGGTGTCTAGAACAAACTATAAAATTGACAAAAAGGGGAAGGAAAAAGTTTATCATGTAAACCTGTTAAAGAAGTATCTGGACAGACCACTCCAGGAAAGCACCCCCTTATTGACCTTAGCTATTGCAACCCAGATGCAAAAGGAACCACTCACCTCACATGAATACCCATTACATCCTTGTGAAACCGCAGCACAGGTAAAAGTCAGTAAGCACCTGACTAAAAACCAGAGGGAGAGAGTTCAAAAGGTTCTGGAGGAACATACAGATGTATTAACAGATAAACCAGGCCATACAAATTTGCTACAGTATGACATGAAACTGGTAGACTCAAACCCAATCTGTATGAGAGCCTATTCTATTCCGTTCGCGAAGGAGAAGGCATTAAAGGAAGAAATAGATTATTTATTGAAGGAGGGGATTATTTCGCACAGTGAATCATCTTTTAGTTCTAGTGTCGTTTTGTTGAGGAAACCGTCTGGGGAACACAGACTGTGCATAGATTACAGGAAACTGAATGCTGTCACAGAAGGACAAGTGGATCCATTACCAGACACAAAACAGTTATTTGCCAGACTGAACAAGGCAAAATACTTTTCAAAGGTGGATCTTAGTAAAGGCTATTACCAGATCCCAGTGAAGCCTGAAGTGAGACCTTATTTGGCTTTTAGCACTTCGGATGGACATTATGAATTCAATATGCTACCATTCGGACTGAAAAATGCTCCGAGTGTGTTTTCAAGGATGATGCGAAAATTGTTGGACCCCCTGAATAACCCATGTATCACAAATTTCATGGATGATATTCTCGTCGCCACCGAGACCTTTGAAGAACACATTGAAGCTCTGGAGATGTTGTTTGATAGACTTCGGGAGGCGAACTTAACTGCTAGGCCAACAAAATGTTGTATTGGATGCAAAGAGTTGGAATTCTTGGGACACACTGTATATCAGGGTAATATGACCCCTGATCCTAAGAACTTGGAAAAACTGCAGAGAGCACCTAGGCCGCAAACAAAAAAAGACGTGCGATCATTTGTGTCGTTATGCGGATTTTATCAGAAATACATCAAGAATTTTAACGCTATTTGTGCTCCTCTGACTGATCTGACTCGCAAGGGACTTCCAGATAAAATTATTTGGACTGCACAATGTGAACTAGCGTTCCAAGAGTTAAAGGAAAAACTCACTAGCAAGCCTATTCTCAAACTGCCTGATTTGACACAGGACTTTGTCTTAAGAACCGATGCAAGTAATGTGGGACTCGGAGGGGCTTTGTTGCAAAGATCATCTTCACCTGATGGGGAACTGAAACCAGTCGCTTATGCAAGCCGTAAATTGAATAAGGCGGAACAAGGATACTCCACAAGCGAAAAAGAATGTTTAGCATTAATCTGGGCAATAAAGAAGTTTCAAATCTATCTGTATGGTAGGACATTTGTGGTGGAGACGGATCATCAGCCTCTCGTGTTCTTGTCTCAGGCTAAGCATGAAAACGCAAGATTGCTGAGGTGGTCTTTATTGCTTCAACCTTATCAGTTCAGTATCCAATATATCCCAGGCAAATTGAATGTCGGTGCAGATTTCCTCAGTCGGCACCCCTGTGATCAAAATTAGAGTAATGGCAGACGGGAGGAGTAATTTTACCTATGTGTATCGCTGGTTTTGGAACTTGCCATAGGCATGTTTTCAGGTGGGGAGATGTGTAGTGAAATTGACAGAGATACAACGGTAAAATTCCTCCAAGGATAACATTTGAGGATAAAAACATAATGCGTAGGCTGCTGATGTACATGATCGCCTAGACCGCGGGTCATCATCCCCATAAAATTGACTTGCTAGACCGGAGGGGAACGGAGTATCAAAAGGGAAAAAAAATATGACTGGAAAGGCTAAAGAGACGCAATTGGGGGGGGGGGGGGGGGAAAATGGATGAAAGTAAAAAAATTCAAGTCCCCCAAATTGACACGAGGTACGGAATTGGACGTTTTGCGATACCAAGCGCTTGATTTGAATTTGAGCGGAAGAACGCAGATGTTAGGAATATTACAAAAATTTAAAAAGTAATTTTTCTTAATATTAATGTTAGGAATATAAAAATTAGCTGGCCGGATGGCCTATTCTGAGCAATGAAATAATATGATCTTAATTTTACAAACGGATAGATAATATTGAAGATAATGACAAAAGACAGTGTAGTTCACATCATCGCTAGACTATATTGAATCTAAAAGTGTCACAATTTGCACACAAAAACACGACCTTGGGAACAGGTGTTCAAAGTTACTTATTATGGAGGAGAGGGTTTTTGAGCGGTAGCTGTGTCTAAATATAACTTTTTACGACAAAATTTTAAGGGGAGAGAAAGGTTGCTTCAAAAATCAAGCACATTTTTTTTAGAAACACAAGTAGAGACGGACAGACTAACAGATAACCATCCATACTTGACTGAAGCATGACTGAAATGACTTTAGTGTAGAAATTTGAAATTTAAAGTACAACTAGGCAGTGATTGGCCACAGACAATCATATCATTAGCGCTCAGACGCGAAAGTGGGGTCATTCTTCAATAATTGTTCAGTGTTAGACACAGATTTTAAAGTGTGGAGTTTTCCCATATGAAAGACAGTGAATAAATTTAGGGACGCCATACTATAGCCAGCAGCTCAGCTGAGTTTTGCTAGCAATTCTGTGTTATGTATTCATAATCTGAGCTGTGAGTTTTCTATCGACAACAAAGCAGAGTCTATTCGGTGGGTGACTTTACTCGAGTGTATCTGTGCAGTTCTTGTGACAGAGACCACCATTATTGCCCGCCAGCACGGAGAGGTGGGACCGCAAGTTTTCAGCACCAGAGCTACAAAAAGATGAGTGAGCCTCTGGTCTGCTGGACATTCACCAACTATTGGTAGTGACTAATATCCCCATAAAAATTCCCACCATTTTCTGGACACGGTGTAGTCAATATAGACAGGTGTGATGAGACCACCCTAACAGCACAGACAATAAATATCCTCCCTAGTAGCTGACTACCAGAACATTTTAATAAAACTAACTATTCTAGTACTTAAATATGTACACTTTTGCATTTATTATGTAACATTCCATGCATAATTTTCATAATTTTTAAATCCTTCTTTTAAAACAAGTTCTGGTCAAAATAAAACTTGATCCAGAACCAATAAATGTAATATAATTATATCAAAAACTTTATACACGTGAGTTAGTTCAGTGTATTTTAACACTTGTTAATCTTATTAGTCTTCTTAAATGTCTGTGGGTGTATTTATAACTAACACACCACATTACACATCATTACCCTAGACACTTTACGTAGCCACATTCACTAAGAAAAAAAAAAATTAAGTGTGAGGTCGTAGTGGTAGCAAGAAAGGCCTTCTGATAATTCTCAACTACATTTTATCTCAGGAGCCTTCACAGCTGGCCTCATACAAGTTACAGGTAGTAATAACACCATCATACAATACCATCAACACCACTACAGACTGAGAAATGGAAATATAATCCAGCGAAGTCAGAGACACAAATCAGACTGCATTTTCAACAAACGCAAAGTAACAACTCACAGTAGCCAGAGAAAATGATCGGACAAAGGATTCCAAAATTAAAAGTGAAAGATCGAAGTATTTGGGGGTCTTTATAATTTAAAAGAGAACCCGCAATTTTAAATAAAAAGACTGGACACTTAAGGAATCAGAACACACAAGACATACGACGGATCCTGACACTACCCCCAACCGAGTGTTCGAAGCATCAAATCGAAGTTGCTGTGTCCATTCTAGTGTGCCAGAAGATTGTATATCCCATTTGGGGTGAGTGTAAAAATATTTTTTTTAAATAAATGTGAATTTGACATGTCTGTATTTGCTAAGTGGTCATACTAGTCATAGGACGCTGGCAACCTCAATATATGAAAATAGTTTGTTCATAAACCACTACAACAAGCACTGGTGTTTGCTTTATGCTAGTTCGCTCAGGAAAGCGAAAGCAGAAACGACACCAGACTCCAAACGGAGCAGTGAGATGATTACCTCACATGTGCCTCGGGTGTATAATGTCATTTGTGAGATATGTGTACGTTTATAATGTTAGTTCAGGCAAAAAAGCATTGCACTCGCGCTGTTCAGATAAATTTTCCCCATTTAAGTAAGCAGAAGAATAACGGTGATTTCTAATCGTATTCCCTGAGTTATCCTATGTATACTCAGGGAGAATAATTATTCAGAGATGCTAACATTGGTGGGTGCACAGCGAGACAATGAGCCTGTTAATCTGCAGCCAACAAATGTAGTTAATAGAGCCATTTGTTATTTCGTTTTTCCTAAAGTTCGTGGTTCGAAGCTACAACAAGGTTCTTAGTACCAGACCAATCTGAAGTAACAATCTTCGCCACTACCTTGGGATTCAAGAAGCTGGGTTCAACACCAACTACCTACAGTGGACACGTTGTGAAGACACCCACCTTAACATTAGAAGTGAAGTTCATCTTGGCGCCTCTAGAGAAGAGTCCTCATCACAAAAGACCTGACAACGACCCATTGCAGTACTCGGCCAGTTAAGTTTATTTGTAACCGGCACAAGCAACGAACAATAATTATCAGTCCCCAATTAAGTCTCAGTGAAGACAATTTAAAAACCCTCTAAAGTCACTTTCATCCATATTTATTTAACTTGTTGAAGACTAATTGATTATGAAATTTGTTACATGTTATTTTACAAATTCATAGTTGATTCAGTTCTTATAGATAAGAGAGCGCTTGTATGATCGAAAAATACATATACATATAGTTACAGCCATAAAGCCAAAAATACTTATAACATGACTTTCGCTGGATTAAACCAGCTGGGGGCTCAAACAAGCCACAGCATTGCTTAAAACTTCACAAAAGGTGCCGGATCAGATATAAGTTAATAGTG